>MKYW01000220.1:16218-37019 GCA_015776835.1 Aphidius ervi
AAAAAAAAAATAATTAAAAATGTCGTCAGTTGAACCAAGACGTCGGAGTAGATCAGAAGATCGTGGTAAAGAAAAAAGAACAAAAGATATGAAACGGAGTAATTCATCATCAAGTCCAGATACAAGTCGTGGTAGAAATCAAAATGACAAAGATAAACGTATACGAGGAAGAAGAAATAGAAGTACATCCCAGTCAAATTTGAGTATATCAAGTATTGATAGTCGTAAACGAGATGGTTCATCACAACCAAATCAATCACAACAACAACAACAGCAACAACAACACCATCAACAACAGCATCATCATCAACAACAACATCAACGTCAACAACGACACGATGGTGGTGGTGGTGGTGGTGGTGGCTGGGGTGGACGTGGTGATAATAATAATCGTAATAATGGCATGAGAATGAATAATCATGATAATGGTAATCGTGGATTATTTCGTAAACGTCGTGGTTCACCAGGTAATTGGCAACGTGATCAATATCATGATAAACGTCGACAAATGTCTGGTGGACGTGGACATAATAATTATGGTCATCAACGTTTCGACAATAGAAATGATAACAGATTTAGAAATAATTCATTTAATAGATTTCGTGATAGAAATAATTGGCAAAATCGTGGTGGACAAAATCGTGGCTTTAATGACAGAAATCATCATCACAATAATCGTGATTATAATAATGACAGAAATCATCAACGTGATAGATACTATGAAAGAAATAACGAACGTTTACAACGTAATAAAAATATTACTGATGATTTAATGGATGTTGTTGTTGGTGGTGGTGGTAATAAAAATACAACAACACGTGAACAATCACCATCATGGTCAATTGATAAAAGTCCAGATAATAATAAACGTTCAAGACAACGTGAATCACGTGATAATTTATCATTATCTAAAAATGATGATGAATCAATTGAACGTAGTAAGAGTCCTGGTATTAAAAAAAAGAAAAGAAGATCATTATCATCATCATCATCATCATCAACTGATAGTAGCAGTTCAAGTAGTAGTAGCAGTACATCATCAAGTACAACAAGCAGTAGTACATCAAGCAGTGATTCTGATCATGATAAAAAGAAAAAAAAGAAAAAAAAATTATCAAAAAAAGCTAAAAAAATTGAAAAGAAAAAAAGAGAAAAAAAACGTAAATTGAAGAAAAAACAAAAGAAAAAATTGAAAAAAGTTGGTAAAGATAAAAAATCAAGAGATGGTGTTGATAATATTGATGATGATGAAGATGACGGTGGTGGTGGTGATGAAAATAAGAGTATTGATAATAAAAAGGATAAATTGATGAAAGATATTTCTGTTGAAATGAATGAAAAAGCTAAATCAATGGCACCAATGACCAAGGAAGAATGGGACAAACGACAGAGTGTTGTAAGAAAGGTGTACGATGAAGAAACTGGACGACACAGGTAATAATAATACTATCTTTAATCACAAACAAAATTAAATAAAAAAAAAAAAAAGTCATCTACCAAATTTAAATTCGAAAAGTATTAATTAATATATTTATTTTTCTTTTGTTTTTATTTTAGAATTATCAAAGGTGATGGTGAAATCATCGAAGAAATTGTATCAAGAGATCGTCACAAAGATATTAATCGTCAAGCAACCCGAGGTGACGGTGATTACTTCCAATCCCGTATGCGGGCAAACAAATGACTTAAATAATTAATTCACTTTGTAACGAATTATTTTATAAGTTTAAATCAAGTTTAAAAAAAAAGAAAAAATAATAAAAAGTATCGTGTAATGATTTTTCCTCAATTACTTTAAACATTATAATTAAATATAGATTATTATTATTATTATTATTATATTATTCAATTACCTTATCACAATTATAATTACAAAAAGAAAAATAATAATAATGACAGTCCTATTCTGGAAGTAATTCATTTTGGTTTCTTTTCTTTTAATTTCTGTTTTATACATTGTATAATATTCAGTACAATTGGATAAAGTGTGTTGTATGACCATCTCGATAAACTGGGTCATCAGTTATTGGTGCTCGACAAAGTGGACATGTACGTTCTCTATCAAGCCATGTTGATACACAATTTTCACAAAAAATATGTTTACATGTTAATAGTACTGGAGTTGTATAATCTTCATGACAAATAACACATATTGGTCCTGATTCACCAAGTTGTTCTTTTGTTGGTGATGATCCAAGACTCTGAAAAAATAAAAAAACAAAAAATAAATCAATTGTTTAGTTGATATTTCATAAATAAAAAAATAATAATTAAATTACACATCATGTTAATTAATTTATGAACTTACCACATTTTGCCAAAATTTAATTGATGAATTTATCAATAATTTACCACGAGATAAAATATCACGTATTTTAGTTGCTCCATAAAATGATGCTAATAGTATTCCCAATATAACTTCAGCACCTTGATAAGCTTCACGGAAATATGACATCCATGAATACATTGGTACTGTTGCACGATAAAATTGTGATATTGCTTCAATAAGAAGATAATACTTTCCCTGTTTATAATAAACAAACCAATTAATTAAATGTAATTGTAAATTAATTTTAAATGTCATTTATATATTAAAAAAAATAAAAAAAACTTACTCTTTTTTGAAAAGCCAATAAACTTTCTGGTAATAATGTGAGTAAGGTTTTTATAATAATTGTACATAATTTTATAAAAAAATCACTAATTGTTATACACCATAATAAATCAAAAAATGATTCTGATTTAACATAAATAAATAATGGTAAATCATTCAATGTAATTGATATAACAGCAAATGCACCAATAATATAAAGTATAATATTTAATAATATTTTTCTACTTCTTCTTTGTTGTTTTAATATTTCACCTTTTAAATCTTTATTTGCTTTTATAAATACAGCTAATAATAATAATAATGTAAATGCACCAGATCTATGATCATAAACACCTTTTGCAATTGCAATTGCTGCAAATGGTAAATGGTTTTGTATTGATTTTAATATGTCACGTGCTTGTGGACTAATTGGTAATGATTCAAGTGTTTGATCATCTTGATCTTGATCGTTGTTATTATTATTATTACTATTTGTTGGTGAATGTGTAGCTTCACGTATATTATTTAAAAAATTATCAGCTGTTGTTGCTGTTGTTTGTTGATTATTATTATTATTTGGTGGATTATTACCAAATGTATCATTTTGATTGTTTGTTGTTGTTGGTGATGTTGTTGCTGTTGTTGCATCATCAACAATTGTTATGACAAATGAATCTGATGGAGGTGTTGGTGCTTGTGCTTGTTGACCTGGTAAACGTACATTCAACCATGATGTCAGAGACATTGGATTCTAAAAAAAAAATAAACATATAACATTTTGTTAATATACTTGTGATTAGTTATAGTTTAATTATAATTTTTAAATTGTTTTTACAGAGCATGCTTGGGCAATAATTGGCCTGATGTCATCTAAATTTGTAGGTACACCATTTGGAAATATTCTTGATAACTCAGATGATGATCTCATCGTTGATTGAATTGGTTGATTTGCATGGGTTGTATGTGTCATCAAAATTCCTGATGATGACGATGGTCTTGGCGTTTGTTCACTTGGTATTTCGATTGTCACTGTTTGACTATCTGGTACCTGTTGACCATTTGACGTTGATTGTTCAGGCATTATTACTTTAATGATTTTTCTTTTCTTTTTTTTTCAATGTCAATTAATTTATACACTTTCACACACAGCTTAATATTTTTAATATTGCTAATTTCACATCATTTCTAGTCACTCTTGTGACTCAAGACGTACGTCAATTGTCTTATCAATAGCCAAGACTGATAACAACTTGAAAAAAAAAAAAAAAAAAAACTTTACTTTACAGTTAACTTAGTCATTTTTTTATTTATTTTTAAATTGAAGAAAATTTTATTCAGCTGATTGAGATGTAATTCCTTATCGATTTTTATATTCCAACATATACGTATATTTTCAATAACTGCACCAGGTTATGTTACGTCAATGAAATAAAGATTGATTTTTCGTTAAAATTGGACAAGTCTACGTTGGACATGGAAATATATATATCCCCTGTTTTGAACAATTCGAAACAACGTACTTTCAATAAAAAAGAAAAATTGTCTGAGTTCTGGCTAGTGGCTGGAATGGTGATGAATATATTGAAAAAACAGGAGTAGGGGTTTGGAGAAATAATAATAAACATTAAACACACCAAAAGTGAAGGAGATTTTTTTTTTTTTTTTTTCTGAGAATTTCCCTCTCTATGACGTTACGCGCAGGCTTTGTTATTGTTATTATTATTGTTATTATTGTTTTTGTATCTGTCTCTTTCTTATCAACCGTATAAAAACAAAACATAACCTTTTGATACGATAATACAGTTCAATACAGTTGTTAAAACGCTTTTCAAACAATCAATATTTGATAATAAAATAACTCTTTGATAGTTATTTTAATTGGTGAAAATGGAAGAAATGGAATTGGGTAATTCAGAGGAAAAATTGCGAAATATGAAGATGAAGGAGACTGATGATGTTGGAGAAGCAGTGGAACCTTTTGATGAACAGAAATCATCAGCAATGGCTGTTGAAAATGAAAACAGTGAAGAAGATAATCTTGAAAGCAATAATGATGATGATGATGATGATAACGATGATGATGATGATGAGGATGATCAAAATGATGCTGATAATGAAAAAGAAGTCAATAAGTTGGAGAGTATTTTATTGGAAAATCCATATGACTATTCAAGTCACTTGTTGTTAATTAAAAAACTTCAAAGTATGGGTGAACTTGATAGACTACGTCGTGCTCGTGAAAATATGAGTTTAAAATATCCATTAAGTCCAGAGTTATGGCTGTCTTGGATCAGAGATGAAATTAAACTTGTTGTGAGTCCCAATGACAGACTTGCTGTTGAAAAACTCTGTGAGAGATCTGTCAAAGATTATCTCTGTAAGTTACAATTAATTTTTAACTAAAATTATTTTATCAATTAAAATATTTGTATTGTTTTTTTTTTTTTTTAGCTGTTGAAGTATGGCTGGAGTTTCTCCAATTCAGCATTGGCGCAATGGGAAGCAATGACAAAGGCAAGGATCCAAAAAAAGCAATAAGACAATTGTTTGAGAGAGCATTGACTGCTGTTGGTCTTCATGTAACCAAAGGTGCCATTATTTGGGAAGCTTATCGAGAATTTGAGAATATTCTTGTCTCTATGGTAGAAAAAAAAAAAAAAATTTTATATGATTTTCTTTCAAATAACAAAAAAATATTTACTAAATTAATAAATAAATTTAACCAGGTTACAACTGATGCTGAACGAAAAGAAGGAATTGATCGTATAGCTGCGTTATTTCGTCGTCAACTAGCTTGTCCACTTCTTGACATGGAAAAAACTCTTGAAGAATATCTAGAATGGCGTTCTAGTGATGGTTCTGATTCATCAGTTGATGAAAAAATTGTCACTGCAAATTATTACCGTGCATCTACTGAATTAGCATCACGTCTTTCTTTTGAGGAGAGATTAGCTGCTTCTCAAAATACTGATAAAATTATTGATATTTACAAAGAATATCTCATATATGAAAAACAACATGGTGATCCAGGTCGTGTTTGCGTACTTTACGAGCGTATTTTATCTGATTTAAGTCTTGAATCACAATTTTGGATTGATTATATAAATTATGTTGATAAAACATTAAAAAATGAAGAATTATTATTACCAATTTATGAAAGATCAACAAGAAATGTACCCTGGTGTACAATAATATGGAAGAACTGGATTCGTTCATTAGAAAAATGGAATAAACCATTGTTAAATATTCAAAATGTTCTTGAAAATTCATTAGTTGCTGGACTACCAACAGCCGATGATTATCGAAATATTTGGATGACATATCTTGAATATCTACGTAGACGTATTGATCCATCATCAGATAATGAAAAACAACAAATTGAAGTTATAAGAAATGCATTTAACAAAGCATGTGAACATCTTGCTGGTCTTGATGGTGATTTACAGTGTGTTGTTTTACAATTTTGGGCAAGAACTGAAGCTGTTCATGCTGCTGATATGGAAAAAGCCAGAACAATATGGTCTAATATACTTGCACAGGGTCATTCGACATATGCATCAAGTTGGCTTGAATATATAACACTTGAAAAATGTTACGGTGATACGAAACATCTTCGTAAACTTTATCAAAAAGCTCTTGTTGCTGTTACAGATTGGCCTGAGAGTATAACAAATTCATGGCTTGAATTTGAACGAGATGAGGGTACACTTGAACAAATGGAAATATGTGAAGATAAAATTAAAGATAAACTCGATAAAGTTGCTGAAGAGAGATTGAAAAATCCAAAGCAGGGGAATTATTATCAGCAAAATGTTGCACAAGAACAATCAGGAAAAAAACCGATGAAGAGAAAAGGTGATGATGGAGGTAGATCGCAAGGTCCAGCTAATAAACAAGGAAAAATTGATAGATCTAAAAAGCCAAAAGTTAATGATAGCTTAATCATTGAAAAAAATAAAAAAACTATTGAAGATAAGAAACAAAAAATTACACCACCTCCAGGATACGTTCCTCCAGAGGAAAAAAAATCTAATAAAATTCCACCACCTCCAGGCTATGTACCTACTCATGAGGAGAAAAGTATTGAAAAAGTTCCACCACCTCCTGGCTATGTTGCCTCTCAAGAAGACGAAAAAATGGAAACAAATCAAGATGTTGATGACAAAATAACAGTATTTGTTAGTAATTTAGATTATGATGCAACTGAGGAAGAAATAAAATTAGCATTAGCACCTGCTGGCAAAGTTACACTTTTTAAAATGATCAAAGATTTTAAAGGAAGAAGTAAAGGATTTTGTTATGTTCAATTGGAGAATACACAAGCTGTTGAAGATGCTTTGAAACTTGATAGAGTTCCAATAAATGGACGTCCAATGTTTGTTTCTCGATGTGATCCTGATAAAACAACAAGAGGTTGTGCTTTCAAATATGCATGTGCATTGGAAAAAAATAAATTATTTGTCAAAGGTAAAAAAAATATTAAATTAAATTTATCTTTTTGTATAAGTAAAAGGAAATGACTGAATTGGATTAGTGGCTTTATGCTTTTTTATTTTTAAATGAATTCAGTATGATTTTAAAGAATATTTTTAATTCTATTAAGTGTGATTTAATTTTCAACAAACTATTGAATCTTGAGTAAAATATTATCTTTATTTTTACAGGACTTCCAGTGACAACGACAAAAGAAGACCTTGAAAATATATTCAAAAAATATGGAACATTAACAGATGTTCGTTTGGTAACATATCGCAATGGTCATTCAAAAGGTATTGCTTATGTTGATTTTGTCGATGATAAAAGTGCAGGTAAGGCTGTCTTGGCAGTTGATGGAATGTCAATTGGTGATAAAATTATCAGTGTTGCTATTAGTCAGCCTCCTGAACGTCGTAAAACCAATGATGATACATCAACAAAATCACTTGGTGGTACAACAACAAGCAGAACACATTTTGGAGTACCAAAAACATTATTATCAATGGTACCACGTAATGTTAAGCCACAAATTAAAAATGACTCAACACCATCAACAATTCAAACTCAATCGAAACCAATGAGTAATCATGATTTTCGAACGTTGCTTTTGAGTAAAAAATAATTTTTTTTTTTAAATTATTGTTATTATTTTCTCTTAATATTAAAATACATCATAAGATAAATAAAAAAAAAAAGAAAAAGTCAAGTTTAAAAAAAAAAAAGAAAAACAATAAAAAAAAAAAAAGATGAATTTTTTAAAAAAATTAAAAATGGCAAATAAATAAGATGAATTATTTTTTATATATACAAAATGATGACAAAAAAAAAAAGTCGATTGAACAATGATAATTAGTTTTAAATTTTAAAGATGTAAATTATTGGACAAAGTACGTTTTTGTCGAGGTGGTGCCACTGGTGGTAATTCATTAGTTGTTGAATTTTCAGGTGCAAGTCTTCTTGATTTTAGCCAAAGCTTAGCTCGTCCAGCAACGTGGTAATAGTAGGCGTAAAGTAAAGCAAGGATTGCCAAAGTGACGATAAGACCCGTCGAAGCGATGACAATAGGGAGAAACCACCAGTTCGATGATACCGTTGTTGTAGTGGTATCGTCGAACTCTGGTGAAGTTTGATTTGATTGTTCTGTTGGTTTGTATGGTTTTTTTGTTGGTTTTGATGATGGTGGCCTTGTTGGTAATGGTGGTAGATTATCACCAATTGCAATATCAGCACATGCACGAAATTCTTCCTGAGGACCACATCCAACAGCACCTGAAATTTTATTATTTAATAATATTATTTCGATTGATGGTCATGCAAGAATAATTATAGTTTTTATTATTACAACATATATCCATTGTTGCACAATTTGTTTTTATTTTTCATTCATTATAAAACGCTTTCTAATCGACTAATTCATCGAAAGAATATCAATTAAGTCAGTATATTATTTAAAATATATATATATAATTTCGTTAAATGACTTGAAAAATTGTATTTCGAAAAAAAAAAAAAAAACTTACTTGTGTTATTGCCACAATCACCCCAATTATTTCCAGCAATATATTTCCACTGGAAGACACATTGTGCACAAGTCAAGTCATCTGGCAATTTAAAATATCCTTCAAAAATACGATTACCTGGTCCAGGATAATATTTTGATTGTTTATCTTCCATCAATAGTACATGTTTGTCAAGACACTCTTGTGTAACTTCTTTTCCATGTACTTTCATTGGACATACTCGAAACTCAAAATATCCAAAATGGTTGGCAGTTAATTCAACTATTTAAAAATATAATTTATTAAAAATTTTATATTAAATATTTTAGTCTTTAGTAATTAAAAAAAAAAATAATTACCGCGAACTGGAATTGTATCTCCAGTTTTGTATTTTCTTACAATAACGCTGTTACCATATTTTCCACCAGTTTCATGTACTCGAGGCTGCATAAAAATAAATCAAATTAAATTAAAAAATAGCATTCAAGATACTTATCTTGAAAAAGAAGAAAAAAATTTTTGTAAAAAATATTAACCGGTTTTGAATCCCATGGATCGCCACAAATGCCACATTTGCCTTTGTTGATAACCCATTGTTTAGTAAAACCACCTATGAATAAAATATAAAAAAATATTAATAAATAATTTTATAAGTTAATAATAATCAAATAATAATAAATACATACCACAGTAACATTCATGATCGTTATAATCATGTGGTGTATCAAAACCATAGCGCCACATTGATGCTCTTGATGGAGGTTCAATAAGTCTTCCATGTGATGACACACCAATAATAAATAAAATCGCTAAAAAAGCGAGACTCAAAAAATACCTCATTATACTTCAATCAACGATGAATAATGATATCAATCACAAACTAAAAAAAAAAATGATAAAGATAATAAATAAATTACTACATAAATTAAATTAAAAATAGGAAATCACGGACTTTTTCATATGAACAATAGAATATGCTTTGAAAATTTTAATATAAAAATTAAGCAATTCATTAAATTCAAATTACTATTGTATTTTTAATTAAATATGTTATAACAATTGCCAAGAAATCTATACTACTATTTTTTTTATCTATTACCAATCGATTGAATGATAAAATTTTTTAAATCACTTTTGTAATATTAATTTGTTATTTTTTTAAATAATTATTTCTTTATCTAACACAGAAGTTTATTAATTTCTTAAAAAATCATTATAACTAATTTTTTGATTTTTAATTCAAGTCAAATAATTTTACTGTTTTATTTGAATTTAAAAAAAAAAAAACAAACTATAAAATTAATTTTTTTTTTTTTTTCTTTCTTTCTTAAAAAATTAATATTTAAATAATAATAACATACTTATGATTATTAATCTCAATCATTGAAGAACAATTGTTTGATTAATTGACAAAAAACCATATGAGTAAATTGTAAGTACTGAACCAGACGGACAAACCGGTTAACGAAGACTGAATGGTGAGTCTTTTGCTTCTTGGATTGCGACTTGGGAAAGGAACAAACTTTGCGTGTTTGTATTTTTTTTTTTATTTAACATACGTTTATTTTGTAGGAGTAGGTCATCTGAGCAGTCTGCTTGCCCGCATTTCGAACTATGATAATATTTAACATGTAGAAAATACTTAAATTATGTATTTCCTTGATATTTATTATTTTATGAATGATATAAAAGCGATAATTGTAGATATTAGATTATTTAAAAAAAAAAAAAACAACTAGGTTTAATAGTAACTTCAAGTTTTTTTTTGAAAATATAAAAAAATAATATATTATTCTGTCGTTCTACTTAAAAAATTTTAATAAATATTTCATGAAGAATATATTTATCGAACTTTCACGGTTTTGACTTTCAAACACTTCCTATAAATACAAAATGCAACTATGAATAAAAATTTTGATAATAAAAGAAAAAAACATCCGCTACAATAATTATTGTCAATGTGGGAAGAACAGTTAAATAAACAAAAGTATTAATCATTAAAAAAAGAAATAATTTTTTTCACAGTGTTTTAATTTCACGATGTTTCTTTCTCATGGCTTTTTTTTTTTTTTAACATTATATTCGCTTTCATGAATACGACAAACCACAAATTTATACGTTTCAATGGTTTTTTTCAAGCAAATCTTACAGATGATAAATAAAAATTTATAATAATTTTGCATGTTTATCATGAAAATTATTTCACTTTCATTTAAATTAACAATTATTTATAAATTTTAATTAATCATCATCGTATTTACCGCTCTACTTATGTTTTATTTGTCTTTCAAACGAAAAAAAAAGAAAGAATTAAAACTTAATTGGTTGACAAATTTTCATTTATTAATCATTTTTTCTAGGTAAAAATTTGAATATTATTATTGACTGTTTGACATTTATACAGCTCATAAAAATTCAGCCCTGGGGAGCTTAATCGATTTTCCATTTCACCTATTTTCAACGTCATTAAGTACTCGAGGAAGTAAAACCACAAAAAACAAAAAAAATTAAAAATTCAATGATTAACAGTAAGTTGGGGAAAAAAAATAATCAGTTATTTAATGGTGTATATTGTTTTTTTTTTGGTCATAAAATTTTTGTTAATTTAATATAGAACAATGAGTGATTGTGGAAGGAAGGTCTACAACCTCTCACATTTTGGTAATGATAGCCTTGACTCGAGTACATTTACACTATATCTTTGTAACCGGTTTTTATGTGACGTTCTGTTGGTTATATTTTTGCAGGATGGTGAATGTTTGGAAAAATATTTAAAATGAAACGATGCTTTAAATTTTACTTCCTGATTCAAAGATTCATCTGTTTTTTTCTTTGGATGATTTTTTAAATTTTTTTCAACAAATAAATTATTAAATGATAAAATAAAATATTCAACTGGCAATTAATTATTATTGTAAAAATTTAAAAGATCAAGGATTTAAGATGATGAGTTGAAATGAGTTAACATAAAACAAGAACATTTATCAACAACTGATAAAATATTATAAAATTACAATAAAATAAAAATATATGTTAAAACACGTTTTATATTTTTGAGAACTACTTTGAGTCACAGGAAATGAGTAATTAATTGACAATGTTCCACAAAAAAAAACTTAAATAAAAGCAAAATATAATTAGCCAATTAAATTATTAAAAAGTTAGATTCTTTTAAAATTCGTAATTGATTTTTTTCATCTTTGAAAACAAGTTAACTAATTGATTTATTTTCAATTAGTTACTTAGCCTGTTTTCTTTTCAGCTCAACCGAAACAACTTTTAATGTACAATTAGTTTAAAGGAGTGCCCCCAACAATTGGATTTATTCTTAAATGAATTATCATAAAATTTCATTATGAATAAATAATAATATTAATATATATATATTAATAATTATTTTTTTTATCTTGAATTTATAATAATAGTATAAAGGAAATGATGAATCATCACCTTGGTCACTCAGCCTTCAAAATGTATGGCAAAAAAAAAACCTCTATACCTTGTTGATGCATTATTTATTCAAAAAAAAAATATATTTATTTATAATAATTTAAATATTAATTAGTCTATGAAATATTGAAAACATTTTTTTATATATATTTTCTACAGTTTATTATTTGACAATTAAATAAAATATCTAAAAAGATACAATTTATATATATTATTCAAGTAACATTCACTGGAAATATTGAGCAACATTGTGTACCGATTATTGTTATTTAACATGTGCGTTTAATATTAAAATTTTTAAATGAAAAAGAAAAATTATTATTATTAACGAGCAGTCCTGTGTAAATTTTTTTTCTAATTACAATTTTTTTGATTTTGATTAATTAATTTCTGACAATTTTTCATGTAAAAATAACGAGGAATTTAGAAAAAATAATAATAATCGTTTGAAGTTTTTTTTTAAAATAAAGACATAAACCTTTGTAATGATTACATGTTGGCACAAAATGAGAATGTAAAATTCATAAGTATATAGAAAAGATAGAAAAGAAAAAAAAAAAAAAAGTTCTTTTCATTAAAAGCAAATAAAAAAGAAAAAAAAAGAAGTGCTTTGGCACAAAATTAGAATATTGTCTACGTATAACTTATTTTAATAAATATAATTGTTGTAATTACTAATAAATAAATATCTAGTTTGTCGACTAAGACAATGATATTCGATATTGGTTCGTAGAATTCCTCAACTAAAGGATTATTTTGGTCCTTATTTATTGAAATAAAAAATTAATAATTAATAACAAACTTAACAATTAAGTTGTTAACAATAAATATAAATTAATTGAAGAAACATGTGAGATTTTGTTTAAAACAGAGAATAAAAAATTTTCTCTTGACAATTTAGTTTTAATTTTTTTAATCATTGTTCATTAAGGCAATTTTATTTTTTAAATTTCATTTTTTTCTTGCTCGTGATTTTATTTTACTTTTTAATGATTTATTTTTATTCATTTTTATTCAGCTACGATTGAAAATTTCCTTTTTTTTTTCTTGAATTTAATTGTAATTTTATTATTCACTTTGAATGTTATTTCTCAACCAATTTTGTAGATTTTAATTCAATTCTAAAATATAATTTTAATTGTGTTTAACAATTTCATAAATTACCGTTGATGATTTTTTTTTTTTTTTCTAGTATAAATTGATTTTTAAAATTTTATTTTTATTATCATAAAATTAAAATGTCATCATGATTGATCAACTAAATACTTTTTTAAAATTAAATTATAAATATAAAGTAATTATTTGAGTAAAAAAACAAAAAAAAAAAAGTTAATTATAATTGAGATTTTAATAATCTTGTTTTAGTTGTGCAACTTTTTTACTCCTAACAATTTTTTCACGCAGTATATTAAAGTGTCCCTGTACCTGAGAAACTTGTGCTTTGAGTGAAACAGTCAACTGTTTTTGGAGTTGCTGGACTTCCAAAATTTCTTGACGTAGTGTTTGATATTCTTCTTTGACCTGATGAACTGAACGAACAAGTCTCAAAACAGATACCTAAAAAAAAAAAAATAAATAAGTTAAAAAATTACATACATATTTATGATAAACAATAACAAATCATTGATAAATCATGATGTACAAACTGAATAAAAATAAACACCTCATTATCAGGGTCTGGAAATTGTTCTTCAAAGGTTTTAATTTTCCAGGTAATTGTTGCAAGTTTACCGTTGGCTTGATCAACCTGTATAATAACAAAAAACAAAACTATGACGTCAATCAAGTATCTTCAAATAACCATGCATTAACGTTATATAGGTATATATTTTATATACATGTATATAAACGTCAGTTGGGATAGGTTAGCATCATGGTATAACTCAAATCTGTCAAAAATGTACTTACACTTTGCTCCAAATCAACAATTGCACTTTCCATACTTTGTTGATGTTTTAAATTAATCACAAAATACTGATAATTGTTTTTAAAATGTTTTTATAAATAAATAAAATGCCTTGTAATAATTGCCGGCAAAACCGGCTGTTTCAGTCTCTGTTGATCAACTGACGTTTTTAGAGCCTCGTAAATTCACCACCACTGGAGGTTTATCGATCGGCGCAGGTTTACTTACCCAGCGGGAAAACGTTTAAATATTCAATGCAATTCAACTATGTAAAAATATATTAATGAAATGCATAAAATACTTGTAAATTCACATACAATTAATAATTGTTAAATTAATTTAAAAAATATTTTAAATTTTGTTATATTGAAATTATTTATAAATTTATATTATTTAAATTTTTAATAAGTTAAAATAAAATTGTTCAAACAAACAATTTTGTTTTCAATTCAAAAAAATAAAAAAGCTCAAGTAATCTATGAATGAAACATGTGTTTTAAAGTACCATACTGCTTGACCTCAATTTAGATGCCGGTAAGTAAATATTTTTTTTTAATATGAAATATAAAGAGTCTGTATTGTATATACGTTTTTCTTGCATCAAAGGTTCTTAAAAAACCAAAAAATATAAAAATTTTAAATTAACGATTTGTAAATTTAGGTCAACATGTTTTTGATATTTTTTTTAATCTTTGATATTTTTTATGTTGATTCTTTGATAAGAGTCACATAAATCAGGCGAAAAGATAAAAATAATTAAATATAAATTTCATATAAGGTATATGAATATTGTTTTATTTTTTCAGTTTTGTATAAATTTCATATAATTTTTCAAAAGCAAAATAATTCTGCTTTATGAATATAAGTCATTGAATTTTGAATATCAGTTATTTTTTTTTTATAAAAATAAAATGTGCTGGCTAAAAAGTATTTTAATTACTTTCATATGTTGTTTAGTTTTGAAGTTTGCTGAGGTAAGAAAATTTTTCAAAAATAAAAAAATATTATAATTTGGTTCTAATTGTTTTTTTTTCTTTTAATAAAAATACTTGAATGAAGGCTGATCGAGCTGCTGATCAAACATTTTTCATAAATTCATTAACAGGAAAAATAAATTCCGAAAATAGTCAAATTGATGATGTACGTGATAAAACTTTAAAATTACTGACAGATGCATACAATGAGCAAATTAAAACTCTACATAATTTTATGGGACAACAAGAGTTACGTTTACAGAAAAAAACTGATTCTGCAAATATTGACCGACTGTCAAAATATCCTTGTTTAATAACAACACAAAAAAATTATTACAATGCATTAAGTGAAGCTGAAATGAATATGAAAAAATGTTTTATCAATCAAGAGATTTATTTAAAACAAAAACTCACTCTTTCTCGTGTTGTAAGTTAATATCATAACTTTAAACATATATATATTTTTTATCGGAGTTTATCTTGGTACACCATATATATGTATACATATGATAAAATTGATGAAATTCAACAGAAAGTTTAACCACAGATTGTGTCATACAGAAAAAAATTAATTCTCATTATTTAGGATTGAAAATATTTAGTAATATTATTTTTTTAATTTCAGTATAGAGATGTTTTTGTAA
Source organism: Aphidius ervi (assembly GCA_015776835.1). Lineage (NCBI taxonomy): Eukaryota > Metazoa > Arthropoda > Insecta > Hymenoptera > Braconidae > Aphidius > Aphidius ervi. Next base: position 31,761 of record MKYW01000220.1, read on the forward strand.
AATTTATAAGCGAATGTAAATCAACATGCACAAAAGAGTCACCAAGAGATCCTTTGACATGTGTTCAGTATATATTAAATACTGCAAATACAACAATGCAATATTACGTGAAACATAATGATAAATATTTTCTTAGAAGCTTACCTTCATTGCTGGAAAACTATTTTAAGACATGTGCTAAAGATGTTTTTAAAAGATTCAGTAGATTTTTAAATGAGCTATTGGATAATGATCTCGATGCTTGTTTTTGGGAATTATCGAATAATAATTGTACAAGAGATTACGATGAGGTATAATTTATTTATCAATAATATTAATCAAAATTATATTTGAATATAAAAAATTTTTTACTTCCAGATGGGAATGGAATCTCAACGATCAATCAATGATTATCCATCTATTCAAAAACTTCGAGATGTTAATGAAATTTTCACAATTGAAATGTCTAAATTAAAATTAAATTTTGACGTTATGATAAAAATATTGGAAACTGTGAAAAATTTTTTTGTTGCTGATATCAGAAATATAGCAAATGATAATAAAAATGCATCGATAGCAAATTTTCTTTCATGTCAAATTTACGGTGAAGAAGATATTAACATGATGTACTATGATACAGAAAAAAGTATGAAAAATTGTCAGGAAGAAAATATTAATGATTCTTCAACTACGAATTCATTACCAAAAGCAGTAAGACTTTCAATTGATAATTTATATACTTGTTAAATCAGTCTATGTTTTTTTTGAGCTTCATCTAAAATTAATAGCTGCTGCTTAAATTGATAGGGACCTCTTTAAATTAAAGTATTTTATCTCTATACCGTCGTAAAAATATTTCTCCCTGTTCAGAAGGGTTATTCGGTATTTTCTGCACTCCGCAATTAGTTTCATGACTAATGAATTTAAAATTATTCTTTGAATTGAAGTATTATTTTTTTTATATAGTTTTGAAATACTTGTTGTTTTCGAAATTTTAATTTAGCCATTTCTGAAAAAATAGAAAAATGACAGGAAAATGCAAAATAATTGAGGAAAGATACGGAACAAACTAGGAGAAATTTCAGAGAAATATTTTTAGGAGGAGCCTATACGTAATGTCTTAAAAATTATACTCAATAGTCTTTTTTGTTTGATTATAAAATGAAAAATATCATTATTAGTCAAAAAATAGTGACTAAAAATAAGGCGAATATAAAATTCTAAAAACTGTCATTAAACCCTGCGAAAATATCCATCGATATATGAGAATGAAAAATTTTTTAAATCCTTTTTCTGCTTTTTTATCACTCATCGCCTCGAGTGGAAACTGGATCCAGATAGGCCAGATACTGATTCCAATTGGATCTGGTATGGTTAAGGTAAGCTGAATCCATCCGAGTAGAAACTTGTTCAGGATAGCCTGAACACTGATCCAGGCCTGATCAGGATATCGTAAGGCTATCCCTATTCAAGTAACTCTATCACATCCTGATCATGGCTGGATCAGGCACCTACATCTTTTCCTTAATAGGGATAGCCTGATCCAGTCCGGATCAGGACTTGATCAAGATAAAAGTATTAAATTTATTCAATTTTTAAATAATTTCATCTTGATCAAGTCCTGATCCGGACTGGATCAGGCTATCCCTATTAAAGATAGAGTAGGAATGGCCTGATCAAGATAGCATCCGTCTATCTCTATTACATCCTTAACAGAGATAGCCTGATCCATTCTGGATCAGAACTTGATCAAGGTAAAAGTATTTAATTTATTTTTTTTTTAAATATTTTTTTCTTGATCAAGTCTTGATCAAGAATGGATCAGGCTGTCTCTATTAAGGATGGAGTAAGGCTAGCTGGATCCAAAATGGATAAAGAAAAAAGTATCAAATTTATTTTTTTTAATTTTGCAAATTGCCTGGTCAGGATGGCATCAGGCTATCTCTACTTTATCCTGAATAGGGGTACCCTGATCCATTCTGGATCAAGACTTGACCAAGAAAAAATTATTGAATTTATTTTTTTTTCAAATAATTTTTTCTTGATCCAGTCTTGATCCAGAATGGATCAGGCTATCCCTATTAAGGATAAAATAGAGATAGCCTGATGCTATCCTGACCAGGCAATTTGTAGAACCTATGAGAACAAAAAGTTAGTACCAAATATCGAATGCCTCAATGGCCGAGCGCGTCAAGTACTAGCATCGTAATCCCGTGTCGAAGGGTTCGAACCCCGGTCGTAGCAATATTTAGGTGAATTATCAGTTAGGTCAGTTTGTAATAATAATGTTTATCCGTATAATGTTAAGCGTTAGTTTTCAAATTAAAAAAAAAATAAATTTGAAAATAGTAATTTTTTTTTTTTATTTTCGAATAAATCATGGATCATGTATCTTTACCACAGCCTGATCAGGTATCTGGATCCAATCTGGATCCGAACCTTACGAAAAAGCGTTACATCCTGATCAAGTTTGGATCCAGTATCTGGATCCAGATTGGATTTAAAATCAGGCAAGCCTGATCAGGTCTTGATCCGAACCTGACCTGAATTTCTACTCGTGCACGTTTCCCGATTCTTTCCTGATCCAAATTGGATCCAGGTTGCCGGACTTGAATTGAAGTTTGCCTTTTTTTCCTTCCGGATCAGGTTTAATACTTAATTTTGGAATCGGAATCTAATCGGAGTTAGATTTTGGGTCTGGATAAGACTGAAATTTCCACTTTGATCGATAGTAAAATTCGAGCAAAAACGCCAATTCGAGTACCGGTTTCCGACCTGCATGTTTCCGATCAATTCAAAACTTTACTATTTTATAAGAGACATCAAAATACATACTCCTAAATTTTTTCAGATTTTTTAATCGATTATTTTAGCTGTTATTTTAAGGACAATTATACGTTTTTTTTTTTTTTTCATTTACTTTATAAATTTTTTGCGGCATTATGCGTTCACTAAAAGAATAATTGTCAACTATGTTTTTTATGTAGAAAAAGTTCATCTTTTCGAAAAAAATTTTTTCACATTATATGGACTTCTAAAAGTTTTTGAAAATTCAACTTTAATTATAAAAATGCAATTTTTGGCGAGTGCGCCATTTTTCAAAATTTTGAAACTATGATTTTTGAAAAGCTGAGAAAATTTCACATAGAATACGTTAAAATTAAGTTGGGATCTCTGTAAGAATTTATAGGATCATTGGATGTTTAACAAAAAAACCATAAAAATAGTAAAATTTTCGATTTTTTTTTTCGATTCTTTCAGTAAACGCATAATGCCGCAAAAAATTTATGAAATAAATGAAAAAAAAAAAAAACGTATAATTGTCCTCAAAACAACAGCTAAAATAATCGATGAAAAAATCTGAGAAAATTTAGGAGTATGTACAATATGTATTTTGATATCTTCTATATAATAGTAAAGTTTTGAATTGATCAGAAACATGCAGGTCGGAAACTGGTACTCGAATAGGCGTTTTTGCTCATCTATAAGTTTAAATAAATATTTATACATATTTATACAAGTATTTAATTTCGTTGTATTATGTTTTTAAATGATAATTTTCGTTAATTTCAGCTCGACAAAATAATACGTGGACTCCTCGTCAATAAAAACTCCACATGTGCAATCGATCATCCAAAATATCAAGAAATTTGTGTTAAACAAAAAATAAATTTTGCTGAACAATATGTCAGGGATAACTTTAATCTGGAACAATGGAGTAGTAAAATTATTGAAACCGATGAGTCTTGTATGGAAGCTTATTATAAAAATTTTCAAGAAGTTTTGTCGAAAATTCAAACAGCGGTTATTAATTGTTTCGTGAGTGGAGAATATTCTTTTCAGTATATTAACAATTATTGATCATGTACTGTTCTTTACAATTTTTTTGATCATATACTGTCAAATATATGTAATTACATTAATGGAAATGAGTTCAAAATAAAAAAAATCAAATGAATCTCTCATGCTCTTTTTGCTTGAATTTACCCTATTCGTATTTTTGTCCGATTTTTGTCTAGTTTTGCTGAGTTTGGGAACAGAGACTTAGAAAAAAAAATAAAATAAGGAACTTAGTTTTGCCAAATTAAAAAAAACTTGGAAAATTTTTTATGTTGTTGTTTTTGTCACTATCATCATCATCGTGATTATTGAATTTTGCACCGAATAAACAGAAAGTGAGTTAAAAAAAAAAAAAGTTACAAATAATTATCTAGGTACACTCATTATTTCATTTTTATAGAACAAAAAAATTTTCTATACTTTTATTAATTTTACCAATTCTACGATCGAAAAAAAAATCTTAATTAAAAACGCAAAACTTTTTATTTTCCGTGGCTTTAACTTATAATTTATGTTCCTACCAAAATTTGAACGTGCATTTTTTTAAACTACCTAACTACATGAACTCCAATACTATGCCTCAACCCGCAAAACTTTACAATCGGTGAACTTAAAAAAATTGCTTTTAATTAAGGTACAATTTGCTCTTATCAAACTGAATTAATAATTCCGATTAATTGTAGTAATTAATTTACTAAATTAAAAAGATTTGTTGTTGAAATGTTGGAGTGAATTTTAGGTTCGAGAAATTTCTCCTCCATTCCTCCAACCATGGGTCATTTTCGTAAAAAGGTGGAGAAAGTTAGAAAAAAGTCGGAAAAAGTTTGAGAAACTCGGAGAAATATTTTCACTAGCGTTATCATGAACTGTCTCTTTCAAAATAATACTGTAAATTAAAAATATTACTATTAATAATGCACTTTTATCATCAACAGTTCACTAAAGATGGGAAACAAACATGGTCAGGTTTACCATGTCTTATGTTTTACTGCCCGTGTAGAAGAACACAACACGGCCAAGCATCGGCCGATGCTTGGCGAACTTCCGCCAATAATCGGCAAACATTAATGGGCCATTAATGCGCCAAGCCTGGAGCGTTACGGTAATTTAATATCGGCTGCCATGAATGGCCCAATAATGTTTCCCAAGATTGGCCCGATAAACGGCCCAATGATGTCCCATTTATGGCCTATTGATAAACCAAGGGCAAACCACGCATAGACCAACCATCAGTCATTATTGACGGTAATTTAATATCGGCTGCCATGAATGGCCCAATGATGTTCCCCAAAAGTAAACCAAGTATGGCCCATTTATTAATTCCATTAAAAAAAAAAAAAAAATATTTATTTATTTATTATTTAACAATCGGGCTTTTATTAAACAAACTATTAATAATCAATTGAAGAAATTATCATTAAACACTATTGAGATTTGATT
>MKYW01000220.1:40575-83489 GCA_015776835.1 Aphidius ervi
AAAAAAAAAAAAAAAAAGTACACCAAGTCTGCGCAGTAACCAATCCATAGCAATCCAAGAGCAAATCAAGAACAAACCCATAACATTTCAATAGCAAACCAAGAGCGAAACAAGAACAAAAAAAAAATCATGATAAATAACAAATAAACTTATTGTTGATTAGTTTATGTCATTTTATCATATTTATTATTATTTTTTATACTTATTTTAACCGAAAAAAAAAATATAATATAAAAATAGTTTTATTTATTAATTTTCATGATATTTTTATTGTTCTTGACTCGCTCTTGGTTTTCTATTGATTTGCTTTTGATTTTAGTGGTAAGTTTTCATAAATAACCGCTATCGGTGGTCTTGTGATTTGTGTTTGTGTGACAGCTCGGTCTCTAACCTCTTAGCCTTATGTTTTTAAGTTCTATAAATTATCAATAATAACAGATAATTTACGTTAAAGTAATGTGTTTAAACTGTTTATAAATTATTTCACAATTTTATCATGTTATATATTAGTTTATACCATAATTAGAGTTTCTTCAATATTAATTTTAATTTGCTCTGTAATAGCTATTGATTCGTTCTTGAAAAAGCGCCGAAATCATTCTATAATAGCTATTGAATTGCTCTTGTGTGTTCCGCCAGGGATGATCAATTTAGTAGAAGATTGTTCTGCAGCACATTTCTCACAGTCTTTCATTAGCGAATAGAAAAATTATCCAGCTATATCACCATCTCCACAATCAATTGAATGCTTGTTACATCTGCGCAATCCTGGAACGCGAGGATTTTGTTTCTGCTTTTCAGACAGCTTATCCCAGACTTTATCTATTTCATGAGCAGAAAATTTGATGATTGCCATTGTTGAAATCAGCACAATATCTTTAGCTGACATATCTGCCAAATTTTCGACAATACTATAGAACATGATAGACTTGCGGAGAGATGGTCGTAATGTAAAGGCTCTAGCAAACTAATGTTTGTATCGATTTACATTTTCAGCAGCACAAATATAATTAATGCATTCTGTATGACAATTCATATGCCTCAATGTTGGTAGATTATATAATTTTTCATCTGGTGGAAAATCAAGATCATCAAGGTTGATGATTGTTGCGAGCTGTGATTTCAAAATCCACGGTACGAGTAGATGTTGGACGGATTTCGGTGTGAGAATTTTTCTTTTTTTTTTTAGTTCTTATGAAATATTAAAAAAAACCAGTGATGGGTTTGTAATTTACAGTGTAAATTACACGTGTAGTATACCATGTAAATTACAGTAATTTACACGGCATGGTTCCTTACATGAAGTATCTTACACAAAGTTCACTGCGCCATCTTACAGCAACCTCAAAACCTTGATTCCACAGTCAGAAATTCGACAAATTCGACATTTTTCGATTTATTTTGGCGAATGGCTGAGAAGTTAATCTTAGGAACATTTGCCATAATTAATTTATTAAAAAGCTATTAGCAAATGTTGCTGAGGAAAGGATGTAGCCAAATAAATTATTTCGTAATTTAAATTAGTTCCTTAGCCATTTGCCACAGTTTTTTGAATTTTTTATGGCAAAAATAGCTGAGGAATTAATAAAGATTAATAATTAATTTATTTGGCTACATCTTTTTGGCATTTGCCGATAGCTTTCTGATTTATTATGGCAAAAATAGCTAAGGAAAAGATGTAACTAAATGAATTAATAAGTAACATTCATCAATTCCTTAGCTTGTGGCAAATAGCTGAGAAATTTATTGAGACTACGAGTTAATTTATTTGGGCACATCTTATCCTGACATGCATTCGCTAATAGTTATTCAATTTATTAATTATGGCAAATGTATATAAGGAAAGGATGTAGCTAAATGAATTTATTTGTAGCCTCAGCCATTTGACACAATAATTTTCATTTATTATGGCAAATATAGCTAAGAAATTGATAAAGATTAGCAATCAATTTATTTGGTTACATCCTTTCCTTAGCAACATTTGCCATAATTTATTATTTATTTAATTAATCATTAAAAAAGCTATTTGCATATGTATCTAAGGAAAGGATGTAACCAAATAAATTAATTCATAGTCTAGATTAATTGCTTAGCAATATTTTCTATATTCAATTAAAATAATTGTGCTGAATGGCTGAGAAATTAATCTAGACTAAGAATTAATTTATTTGGTTACATCCATTCCTTATCAACATTTGCTAATAGCGTTTTAATAAATTAATCATGGCAAATGTTGCTAAGGAAAAGATGTAACCAAATGAATTAATTCGTAGTCTAAATTAATTCCTCAGCGATTTGACTCAATAATTTTAATTCATTATAGAAAATATTGCTAAGCAATTAATCTGGACTACGAATTCATTTATTTGGTTACATCCTTTCCTTAGCAANGGCCGGAGTGGGGGTTTGATATCAAACTGTCCCAGCATCCGCCTTGCTCTACTACTCTGAATCAATGATGTTGATTCAAGTATTTTTTTATCTAGACCTTTCAATAGACGTTTTGAAACGAAAATTTCCGAGATACATTGATCAATTAAATTATTTTTTTGATGAATTGCATCGATAATTGTTATTTTGGTTATTCCAGTCTTGTAAATAATTGAGGTCTCTAGCATATTATATTTTTTGATTAAGATAATTGCCTCATTATCAGAGAAATAAACACACCTTGAACAATCAACGTACACTAGGTTTTTAAGTAGAAAGTTTTCAAATGTATCATCACCAAAATTTTCGTTGTTTGTTATTGTTGGACGTTTTAAACATTTAAAATTATTAATCAACATCAGTGTTGGAATACTAATATCCATGTGATTGGTAATAGTTATTTTTTTCTCACGACATATTAGATTTCATCAAAATTCAAGAAACTAAAATACAAATACTTGATAAGACCCAAAACTACACAGCTATATACACTTAAAAAGTAATAAAATAATATTCAATCTAAAGGGACTTTTCCCAAACTATTTTACCGGCTACATAAATTTTACGACTTTCTTGGAGCCAGACGTGAAAGATTAGATTACATCTACGATAGACAAACGCAACACCCTCGGATAGTGGCACATTTGGGACCAGCCCTTCTGTTTCCTACTCTGAGGAAATACGAGTATAAATACACCCCGAAAGACAAATCAGTTGTCGTTAAGGACAGGGAACCGAAACATAGCCATGTAATTATCATCACGTTAGAGTCAGGTCTTCTGACTTAAAAATCTTTGTAATAGTAATTACTTATCAGACACATTGTAACTCAACAGAACATACAAACATTTTATAAACCACGTTAAAATTGAACACTACGATTTGTAATATCTACTGTCAACTATTGTATCGTCAAATCACATTGTTAAATAAATATAGTTAATCGTTATTATTAAAAACTCATCATCAACAACATATCTATTTTTTCCCTTGCCCCAAGTCTTCTCCTACTACGCTGTGGACCTGATCTATTAACCAAAAGGTTAGGGTCGAATAACGAATAAAGAATATGCAAAATGTAAACAATGTAAACGCTAGGACGTTATTTACCAACTGAATTTGAAAAAGTTAAACTTGGTGAACATGGTAATGAAACTGGTGCTAGTGAAAATAAAAAAACACGTCAAAAACGTGGTGGTCAAGATATGCTTCATGCTTAAAAAAAAGAAGATGTACCAAAACTTATAACAGTATCAAGAGCACCAAGAGGGAAGAAAAATCAGTAACTGTTGTTACTGGTCTTAGTACATTTGATGAATATCATATATTAAAAAATTTATCTTAATTAACCAGCTGAAAGCTCAAATAATTTATTTATTTATTTTTAGATATTGATTTAAAAGTTAAAATTTCAAAAAAAAGCTAAATTTTTTGGTAATAAATTTGCACGTAGTTCAAGTGTAACTGGTAAAGATGGAATAGTCATTCAAGGTGATATCAAGGATGATTTATTTGATGTCATTCCTGGCGAATGGCCTCGGGTACTAATTAGCTTTTATTAGAAAAATTACTTTATACCACTCATGCATTGTAAACTCGATTTTACACGCGCCCTAACCGTGAGGTAAATTGACGATTATAGACGCGTAAGCGAAACACTCGCGTTGTAAGCGAAACACCACAGTTGTGTAAGCGAAACACCACTGTTGTATAAGCGGAACACTCGAGTTGCCTCTGTTTTTTGCGCCCCCAACCGGTGTCTTTTTGACTCTGCCCTCTAGTTTAGTATTAAGTCTTGTTTCCAACGACGTAGTATAACACACATACACATATGATATAAAAAAAAAAAACACACATACACTCAAGTCATAACCACTTTATTTTAGTGGTCCAAGATTGTCCAAGATGACAGAATCAACTGTGTCTACATCAATTGACAATTCTATTTTATCTAATGCTTTTCCAATTGAACTATTGGAAACAGCAGATGTTATTGAACAAAAATTGTTGCCAGATAAATCAGAAAAAGTATATAATCGTACATATCAAAATTTCGAGGAATGGCAGCTATTGAAAAAAAAATCTTCTGCTGATAAAAAAATTATTTTAGTTTATATGGAATATTTGAAAAATAATAAAAATTATACACCAGCATCATTATGGTCAGTGAATTCAATGCTAAAAAAAACATTATTAGTTAAAGAAGGAATAATCATTGCTTAATTTAATGAATTGAGGGTCCGAATTCTATAACACGCCGAGCGCTCGGAGGCCTGTAAAACGTAACGTTGTTCAGGTTAAATTTACGAAAATTTCAAAATAATTTGAAAAGAAAAAAAAAAATACCCTTATGTAAAGAATCAAAAATAACATATTCTCTTTCAAATAAATTATATTCAATTACAATTATTTAATGAATTTAAAAATAAAGTGTAATATTTTTTTTTTCGAAACAAACATTATTTTTCCAGGTCTAACTCGTCATAACTTTGTTAATAATTAATGAATCGACTTGAAACTTGGTATATAGTTTTGTTATGGTCTAGCGATAATAAAAGTAACTTAAAAAATAATATTTACTTGCATTGTTTTTTTTTATTAATTTATTGAGTAATGCCGGTCGGAAAATACATTTTTTAAACTTCAAGATGAAAAAGTGTCGAAAAAATTTTAGTATTTGAAAACTTGTCAGTGGCAACATTGTTCTTCTATATATTAAGAAGTTATTCCTAAATTTTCAATTGAGGGTCTGGATGCAATAACACGTCGAGCGCTCGAAGACAAGAAAACGCTATGTTGCAGTGGGTGGAAAATAAGAAAAATTAAAATTGAAAAATAAAAAAAAATAAAAATACAGTCGTCAATAGAATTAAAAAATACATATTTTTCTTCAAATAAACTTTTTTTATAAATAATTAGTTAACCTGATAAAAAATAAAAACAAATTTGTTTTTGTTTTGAGAAAAATACTTTTTTTTAATCATATCTCTCGAGACAACTTCTTTAAAAATTAATATATTGACTTGAAAATTTGACTGTAGCTTTATCATAAGCTAGCGATTGCAACAGTGTCATTGAAAAACTCATTTATTGGTATTGTTTGATTTTTATTATATGATTGTTTAATGTCGATGAAAAATTCAATTTGTCTAACTTTAAACGAAAAAAGAGTTGGAGAAATTTAAAAATTGAGCGACTTGTCAGTGGCAATAATGTTGAGCAGTATATCAAGAAGTTTTATTGAAATTTTTAGATATTTTTATTAATTATTTACTGAGTTATTAATTTAACAACAAATAGCGCGCATACTGTTTGTATTTATATGGATATACAGACGCGCGAACATAGGCGTTCGCGAGAGAGAGGGCTGACGATCACGCATATATAGCCCTCACGGCAGCTCGCTATTTGTTGTTAAATTAATGACTCAGTAAATAATTAATAAAAATATCTAAAAATTTCAATAAAACTTCTTGACATACTGCTCAACATTATTGCCACTGACAAGTTGCTTAATTTTTAAATTTCTCCGACTCTTTTTCCTCAGGTTAACTAATTATTTATAAAAAAAGTTTATCTGAAGAAAAATATATATTTTTTAATTCTATTGACGACTGTATTTTTATTTTTTTTTATTTTTCAATTTTAATTTTTCTTATTTTCCACCCACTGCAACATAGCGTTTTCTTGTCTTCGAGCACTCGACGTGTTATTGCATCCAGACCCTCAATTGTGGACTGCCGCTGCGATCGTAGGTCCGTAGCAAAAGTATGCGCACTCTCCAGTCACTGTAAATACTAATCTCTTGTGCATGCAAACATATAAATTGTGGCAGCGGCAGCTCACAATTTGTTAATTAATTAATAGCTTGCTTAATTATTGCTAAAAGAATTTGAAAATTTAGGAATAACTTCTTGATATATAAATGAACAATGTTGCCACTGACAAGTTTTCAAATACTAAAATTTTTTCGACACTTTTTCATCTTGAAGTTTGAAAAACGTATTTTCCGACCGGCATTACTCAATAAATTAATTAAAAAAAACAATGCAAGTAAATATTATTTTTTAAGTTACTTTTATTATCGCTAGACCATAACAAAACTATATACCAAGTTTCAAGTCGATTCATTAATTATTAACAAAGTTATGACGAGTTAGACCTGGAAAAATAATGTTTGTTTCGAAAAAAAAAATATTACACTTTATTTTTAAATTCATTAAATAATTGTAATTGAATATAATTTATTTTAAAGAAAATATGTTATTTTTGATTCTTTACATAAGGGTATTTTTTTTTTTCTTTTCAAATTATTTTGAAATTTTCGTAAATTTAACCTGAACAACGTTACGTTTTACAGGCCTCCGAGCGCTCGGCGTGTTATAGAATCCGGGCCCTCAATCGGTAGCATATTTAAAAAAACAGTCAGTTGGATATAAAAGTAAAAAATCAAAAAATTTTACTGCAAAAGAAATTGAATTGTTTTCAAATAATGCACCTAATGATGATTATTTATGTGTCAAGGTATGTAAAAATAATATTTTTTAATAATAATATTTAATATTACAATATTTATTTTCAATTTCTTCTTTTATTTCATATTTCTAACCTAAAAATATTGAATATTTGTTACAGGCTGTTTGTATCCTGGGCTTGAAAGGTGGGCTCAGAAGAATAGAGCTTACTGATCTCAAGATTCATAATTTTGAAAAGTTGATTAGTGATAAAGGTACAAATTCAATCAAAATTAATATACCAAAAACAAAGACACATGAACCAAAATCATTTGTCATTGAAGGAATTTATAAAAAAATAATAGAAAAATACATGGATCTGAGACCAACATCAGCAACAACTGACAGTTTTTTTTTAAGATATCAAAATAAAAAATGTTGAAAAGCACCAATTGGTATAAATACAATTGCGTCATTTTCACGTAAAGTAGCTGAATATTTACAATTACCAGATGCCAAATCTTATACTGGACATAGTTGGCGAATTACGTCAACCACTTTATTGGCTGATAGTGGAGCATCAAGAGAAGATATTAAACGTCATGGTAATTGAAAATCTGAAGGTGGCAGAAGGTTACATTGTTGATTCATTATATAATAAAGAAAAAATTTCAAATAAAATTACTGAAAATATAAAAATAACTTCAGTCAACGATGAAAACACTGGTATCTTAACAACAACAACAGAAAACAACAACATAAAAACATCAAGTACATCAGGGCCAAATGAAACAACTCTATTTCATTTTCCCAATTGTACAAATTTGGTATTTAACACCTCTTCAAAATAACTTTTCTTTTCTTTTCTTAATAATTGAAAAGTTTTTGCTGTCCAAAATAAATTGGACCAAAAACACTTAATTTTAAATTAAAAAAGAAAGATCAAAAGTATAATTATTTTTGTGTTTGTTATTCTATTCAACTGTTATCCGTTGTTTAATTTTTTTTTTTCTTCAAATATTAATTTGTACTTTAAATAAAAATATTCAAATATAGAAATAATGGAAGAAAAAACTATGTAACTGAAATAATTTGAATAAACTATATTATATCATTAATAATATTATTATTTCATATTATATATATTACTCATACATTAATCATCATTAATATCAATATCAAAAAACAAAGATTCATCTTCACTCATTAAATTTGTTTGTTGAGACTCATTATCCATTTCATCATATGATCTTTTAGCCAGTACAACAGCTGTTGATGATACTGGCACAAACTTTCCTGATACAGTTGTGAAAGATGGTGGTTAAAGTGGAAGGTGTTTTTTTTTGTTCCAGTTTTTATAAGTGACATCAAGTCACTATTAAGTGGAATATATTCCAATTTTTTATCAAAAAATTCATTAAAATCTCAAATAAAAATTATAAAAATTATATTACATATGTAATGACATTTTCCAATACCTTGGTGAATTTTAATAGTTCCTGTTGTTGTTGCTCTTGTTGCTGTTGTTGTTGTTGGAGGTTGTGATGATGGTGGTAGTGGTGATGCAGTCATCCTTGGCGCTGGTTTTGGTGCTGCGAACGTTTTCGGTGCTGGTTTTGGTGGTTCATCATTTATATTTTCACATGGTGATGGTGTTGAGTTGAATTTTGAATTGTTATTTAGTTGATATATAGGTGTATGAAGTGATGAAAAAAGTACTCGATGTATAACTCTCGATAATTGATGGATTAATCAAAAAACCTCCAAGATCTGGTGGATCTACAATAACAATAGACGACACAAAAGAAAAAACAATGAAAAAATTTTCATTTACATAAAAATATACATTTCCATAATAAAAAAATCGTACCTGATGGCAAACAATCCATTTTAATATTTAATAACTGTATTATTATTTTTTATGATGACAAACAACAAACCACAATTCTGACAGCTTCTATAATCTTTACAATATTTGACAGGTTTGTGGCGCGTGAAATCTCGTTTACACTGCATTTATGGTATAAATTATCCTGTGTAACTCGAGTGGTAACTGTGTGTTTTATTTGATGACATCATCAAATAAAACACAACTTACCACTCTTGTTGCACAATATTACTTGTTTATTTGTTAATTCAAATATGAAAATTGTGTTTTTCTTTTTTTGTGACAGATTAATAAAGATTCCATTGATGATTTTGGTGATCAAAAAAGATAATAAATTGATTTTTAATAACTAATTAATATCCAAAATAAATAAAAAATTTAATTATGAAGTTTTTTTTATTTATTTATTCAATATTTTACACTATGTTTTGCCTGAATGAATAAATTACAATGTATGCAGGTATAACGGTATTTTTGATGTGTAAACATCTTTAGGCGCGGGTGACAGTTGAAAAAACCAAAAAAAGAGATTTGACGGATGTTAGCCTGACTCCATGACTATAATAAGCGCAATAGTAGATTATTTATAGTATAATTGGTTAGCCTGCGGTCGGTAACTGTTACCATGAGGCAATTTTAAATGTAAATGAATTAGAAGATGTCATTCATAAGTGAAAAAAATATATTTAATGAAAATACAAAATACATTTATTTTATATTTTAAAAAAATTTCAAGTGAATTTAAAATATATACGTATTTGGACAGACATAATTAAAATTTTTTTAAAATTTACTTTTCGTTTTTTTTTTTGTAAATTTTTGTAAATAGTGAATAAAAATTTTTTTTTTTTTTTAATAAACATTAGTCAGTTAAACGTTTTAGCTGCATATGTGACTTTTTGATTATATTATGTTTGAATAATATTTATCTCTTCTGAATAATTTGTGGTTATCCTAATCATATCAAGTCGTGGTTTTTTTTTTATGAGACATGCATTTTGACATATATTTTTATAATTCATTCAAAAATATATCTTTTCAGCTGCACATATATAACTTAGTATTTGTAAATATATTTCAATTAAATATAATATATTTTATTTTTGAAATATCAACTATGAAGTTTAAAAATTAGAGATAGAGATATAATCATCTTGAAAAAAGATTTTTGAACAAATCTATTAAGATACAAAATAGATTTAATTATTTCAAATAAGAGTGAATATAATTTATATTTGAATTATATTTTTCAAAAATATAAAGTAAATTTGAGTTATATCTGATTGACATTTGAAAAAAATATAAAGTAAATTAAAAATTTACGTCATTGAAATTCATGAAAAGATATAACTAAAACTTATTCTCGATTTACTTTTTATTTTGTAAATTTTTGCGAGTGGTATAGTATAGTCAATAAAAAAATTTTTTTTTAACTAAACATTAGTCAGTTAAACGTTTTAGTTGCACATATATATCCAATAATTTTTATTATTAGAAATAACCAAATATTCGCCATTATATTTCAATTAAAAAATGATGTTTATTTTTTGCAATTTTAACTATAAAATTTAAAGATTAGAGATTTAAATATAGTCAACTTGAGGAAGATTTTTTGAAAAAATGTATTTAAATACAAAATAAATTTAATTAATATCTTTCTAGTTGAATTTACTTTATATTTTGTGAAATTAATGAGATATATATAAAATTTATTTTATATTTTTGAAAAATATAATTTAAATATAAATTATATTTACTTTATATTTAAAAAAAAATTCATGTTGCTCACAATTTATTTTTTTGGCTGCATTAATTCCTTAGCTACTACTTTTTCTTGGTATTTTAATTTATCAAAATGAATTATATTAATATTATTTGTCAAATAAATAAATTACAATACCAAGGAAAAGCAGCATTCAAGAACAAAATGGAGTTAACGAATTGGTGCAGCTTACTATTTAATTTCGTTGGCTGCATTAATTCCTTAGCTCTATTTTTTCCTTGTCTACTGCTTGTCCTTGGTTATTATTAACTTTTTAAAATAAATTACATGTATTTCATTTGATAAATAAATTAATCAAAACCAAAGATAAGCAGTAGCTAAGGAAAAGACGAAGCTAAGGAATTGATATTGCTTACCATTTGATTTTTTTGGCTGCATCAATTTCTTAACTTCATTTTTTTCTTAGCTACTGCTTTTTCTTGGTTTTTATGCATTCATTTAACAATTAAAATACATGTAATTTATTTTAAAAAATTACATAAGTATAAATTTATTTTTTCATAATTAATAATCGTATTCTATTCAAAATATATATTAGGAGGAAAAGCAGTAGCTAAGGAAAAAATGAAGCTAAAGAATTGATATTGCTTACCATTTAATTTCATTGGCTGCGTTAATTCTTTAGCTTCATGATGTGTTGATGATGATGAATCAACAAAAAATCTTATTCAACAAATATCAACACCATCATCATCATCATCATCATCATCATTATCAAAACTTGATGAAGGTTTGACAAAATATATATATATACTTTCAAGTTTTTTTTTATCATTTTATATATTATATAAAATAATGAAATTAAATATTCCAATGAAATTAGCATCAAATAATCACAATGATTCAATTAAGCGTTCAGTTCTAGTGCATAATACAGCTGCTTTGATTGAAATAAAAAATTCATATGGAAGATGCAAGATAATTCAAGCTGATATTGAATCATTAAATTAGAATTAAATTATTTACAAAATGTTTGTTGAATGTTTTATATATAATATTCATTGTTAATAATGATGATTGAATAAAATATTATGTCATTTTCAGAAAAATAATATAACAAATAATGACAAACAATTAATTGAGGAAAAAAATACAATCGTCATGGAGAAAATGAAAGAATTGGAGAAATTAACAAAAAGATATGAACATTTATTCCGTTCAATTGATGAAAAAATTGATGGTATTGAAAGTTATCCATATTCACAACATCATCTTGACCAGGTATTCCCTAGTGAAAAAAATTTTTCCGGATTTTTCCGGACTTCTCCGGAGATTTTTCTCCATGATAAAAATGTATGGGAATCACCACTGGAACCAGTATATCCAGAAGACAGGTATTGTTATGCTATATATATATATCCAAATATAAAAATATATAAAATCGGTTTATAGAATCTAAAAAAAAGATTCAAAATATATATACAAATGATCCAAAATATATTTAGTTTAAAAAAAAAATATTCGAAATGATCTTGCGAAAACAGTTTCATATATATATATATATTTTCCATATTTTTTCGTTTAGGTAGTTCACCTGAAGAAACAGTAATTTTTTTTATGATTTTACATTTAGAATTTTTTTTTTCTTTTGAAAAATTGATTTGCTATAAAATTTGGATCTTTTCTTGGTAGAAATATAACCTGTAGAAATTTGTGAGCACCACCCGACTTTACATGTATATTCTACCAGGAATATAAAAATAATATATATTATTCAGATATATTCGATATCTTTTTTATATCTACTCCATATCTGTCGAAATTGAGATATAACTGAGATATGATTGATATATATTTCAGATATAATTTTTCTACGTGGGTTGTGATGAATGAATAAATTTTGAGTTTGTAGGAACGTTAGCTACGCTTTTGATAAATTAAAGTATTCACGTAATCGCTTAACTACGATGACTTAAACGCTGACCTTTTTTTCAAATGTATATTGATTGTGCAATCATTATCCATATTTCTCGGTAAACTACAAACTGTTTGATCGACATCAATGGGTACATTGATCATATTTCCTTTCAATCCGAATTGGCCATCTGCTCCTAGTTTACGAATTTGTAAGAATGGTAATCTTGGAGAAATTAATCTTTCCTCTACTTTATTCAAAAGTGGTAAATCAGGTTTAATCAGATAATAAAAACCGTTGATTCTTGCTAATTCAGGAATTTTACCTCGCAGTGAACTCTTATTACAAGTGTAACATACTGTGTAATTCTTTTGAATGTTTTCAAAGCATTGTTGAACTGATTCATGTATTTCACTAATTTTTTTTACACCATTTTCTTTAGCATAATTATTTTTATTGGAATTATTTTTCTTTTATTTACAAACGGGGTCATCATGGTATTGATTTTTCATAGAAATAGCCCGAGTAGAAACTTGTTCAGGATAGCCTGAACACTGATCCAGGCCTGATCAGGATATCGTAAGGCTATCCCTATTCAAGTAACTCTATCACATCCTGATCAAGGCTGGATCAGGCACCTACATCTTTTCCTTAATAGGGATAGCCTGATCCAGTCCGGATCAGGACTTGATCAAGATAAAAGTATTAAATTTATTCAATTTTTAAATAATTTCATCTTGATCAAGTCCTGATCCGGACTGGATCAGGCTATCCCTATTAAAGATAGAGTAGAAATGGCCTGATCAAGATAGCATCCGTCTATCTCTATTACATCCTTAAGGAGGTTATGCACAAATTCATTGCGGGTGTTGCGGAGAGCTTCTGACGTCACAGTCTCAAGTGAAACTTGGCCACACTGTAAAATAATAAAGTGTAAAGCGCCTGCGCTCCGACCTAGTATATGATACCGCGTGTGTGTGTGTGTGTGTGTTTTGACGTTTGTTAGTCAACGTTGTTTACTATTTTAAGAAAAATCACAAGTAATTGCAAGCAATGTTTAAATTTGACCAGTACAGGTGGAAAGGTAAATCAGTATCAAAAAAAATATATGATTTACGAGTCAAACAATCTAAAAATGGTAAAATGCGGAAATTAACAAATACCGAGGGGATACACCAAAAAATCTCAGTCACAGGTCATCGAATAGTCAATCTGGAGGTTATGGCACAGAAATTAAATTGTCATAATTGTCAAAATAGATTAGATTTAAAAGATATTAAAAAAGAAACAAGGAAAGGCATGGCCTCTATTTTTCATATTCCACATATTATAATAAACCACAATTATCATTAAATATCACCTACGAAAATTCATCTCGTGCTATTGTTTTTTTCGACCTGGAAACTAGTGGACTTGGAGCAAATTGTGATATTTTACAAGTAGCAGCTAGACATGACAACGAGTCATTTGGCCAATACATTGAACCTTCCAATGATATTCCAAAAGCTGCATCCTTGGCAAATCATTTGACCAACAATGGTCGTGATTTGTTTTATCAAGGTTGAAAAGTACATGCTTCAACATTGAAAGAAGTACTTACTAGTTTTTTAAATTTTTTATCCAAGATTGGAAAAAAATGTGTTCTAGTCGCACACAATTGTGCATTTGATGGTCCTCGTATTTCTGAAGCAATGAAAAGAACATCACTGGAAAATAAATTTACATCTATTGTTGATGGCTTTGTTGACACTCTACCATTATTTAGAAATCAACGTAAGCAAAATAAACTTTGTACTTTGGCAGAAGAAATGTTTCAATTAGATCCTTTGAAATTGCATGATGCCACATATGACGTACTTGTTCTTCAAAACGTAACATATGTATATTTTCCTAATGAAAATGATTTATTAAACTCTTATAAAAGTGTTCATCATACTCAAATATACAAGTCACTGGAACCATTGAAAGATTGTATAAGTGATGCAGCACGTAAAAGAATGACTTTAGGAGAAATTTCATACGATAAATTAATTGATGAGTTTTTAAATGGGGAAGCACAAATCTTGGAGTTGCTGGATCAACAGATAAAGCTTCCTGGTGGGCGAGAAGAAAAAATTATCAAAGTAATTAAAAGAAAAGAAAAAATTTTAAGACACTTGCAATTAGCTGTGCAATAAAGCTATGTATTAAGATATTTATAAAAATATTTAAATTAATATCACTGAATTTATTCTATCATTGTTATAAACCATGTTGAATATTGAATAAAATTATTCCGAAGAATTTTTTGTATTTGCTTACTCAATTATTTATGATTATTAATTTATTATGATATTCCTCATTTGCTATACATTTATTTATTAAGATAGTAATTTACTTATTTTTTCTCAGTGTTTTAATTTTTTATAAATACGAGCTTCATTGTTTATATATATATATATATATATAGCGATATATAAATTCAATTATTGTATATATATGAATATATATGGGGCATTACATGTCAACTCACAGGGTTTTTTCCCTCACCCTCTCAGATTCGAAAACAAATATTTTTTTTGAGTTAGTCATCGACTCAGATGTACCTCTGATTTTTTTTTTATTTTTACCATCATTAATCGCTGAGCCAGAATCAAAAAACACCTCCTTCACAAGAGAAAACTACGATTTCGCCATTTTTCAAAATTCCGATTTTTTTACTGTAAATAGTAGAGCACAAGATTAGCTTAATTTCCAAATTTCATTATGGGATAACGATGGGTTCATTATAAAAAATTTTTTTTTCCATGTGAAAATTACTAAAATCAGGCAAGATCATATCCCAAACAACAGGTTTTTTTTTTTTATTTCTTATAGGAAATTTCCTCACGATTACGGGAAAAATACGAAAAAAATTCCCACGCATGCGCAAAGTGGTTAAAAATCAAGTTGAATTATCGAAAAAACGGCTATTTATCGGTTATTTATCGTACAGCTATTGAAATAACGATTGATTCTAAAATTCAATAATGGTAATCGATAAAACTCGTCAAGAAAAAAAAAGTGTCCTAATAAAAATTTGACATCTCGAATAAATATTGATTGTTTAGCTATAATTACAGCTGTAGTAAAACATCTAACGGCTAAGTAAATCGTATGCATGTTTTGAAAAAATATCGATAATTCAAAAACTATTCGAGATATCGAAATTTTTATTAGGACATTTTCTTCTCTCTGACGAGTTTTATCGATCGCCATTATTGAATTTTAGAATTAATCGTTATTTTCATGGCTGTACGATATATAACCGATAAATAGCCGTTTTTTCGGGAATTCAACTTGATTTTTAATATATATATGTTTTTTTAGTTTTTTATAAAAATAAATATATATATATATATTCTAATTTTTTATAAATATATGTATATATATTTTATTCATTTTTTAAATAAATGTTATGTTATATATACTGCGCGTAAAATCAACGCAGAAAACACTGGTTAGTTAGTGTGAGTGAAATTCAAACACGTTGGTGAGCAGTGTAGTCATACGTTGCCACATCTCATTTTTGCAAAGTTTATAATTAATTTCTCATTAATTGACCGATCAACATATAAAAATTTTTCGCGCAATCAATAAAACTCGGTTTCTAGTATATGTGTGATTTTTTTCAAGACTTTTTCATTATTTATTCTATTCGAAAAAAATGGTTGAAATCTCCATAAGAGCCAATGTTAAATATTATTTTCAATAATTAATTACAAAAAATTTAACCGATCAACATAAGAAAATAATTATACCGTTGTATTCGCATAGGCGTTCGCATAGGCGGCGTGAGCGTGTGACATAAAAAGGGTAGGTTAAAATATAAAAAATATTAAAAAAGTTAAGTAAGAAAAACTTAAAAAAAGTGGTCGAAAGCAAGGGAAGAAAAGGGAGAAAGGATACAAGCAATAATTAGAGCAATTAATAGGGGTAATAAGGTGAAAAAAAGTGGAAGAAAAAGTGAAGTTAAAGAGAGGTTAGGAAAGGGAAAAAAAAAGAGAGTGAAAGAGGAGAGTAAGATGGGAGATGTGAAAGGAGGTGAGAGCGAAAGAGATGAAAGGCATGATGACGGTAGTGGGCATGAAAGTGTGATAGAGGGAACAAAAGGTGAAATAGTGAGAAAAAAAAGAGGAATGAAATGTAAAAAAGACCAAATATACTCAAGCACTGAATCGATAAAAAGTTATCGGTCAGGTACAGATAATAAAATGAGCAATGAGGAAAAGAGAGAAGAGAGAGCCAACAAAAGAAGTGAGAAAAAAGATAAAGAAAAAATAGAAAGAGAGAGAAAGGAAGCAGAAGAAAAGAGAGATAGCAGCTACAGCGAGATTCTGATATTTGGCAGCAGAGGAGATGGGCTAACAAGAATGCCACCTGGAATGAATGCAAACATGCGACAGCGGTCAGGGAACGGCAGAAAAGGTAAATAAGGAAAGTAAAGATAAAGAAGAAATCAGATTTAGCAGTGATGATAAAAAGAGAGATAAAGAAGAGACAGAAAGTAATGGAGATGAGAGTAATTCAAATGAGTCGAATGAAGAAGATGAAAATGAAAATGAAGAGATAGACAATGATAATGAAGGAAATCTGGAAGATGAAATAAGATTAAGGAATGAGTTTTTATCATGCCTGGAAGAAGGAATGAACAACACGATGAAAAGAATTATGGGAGGGGTACTAGAGCAAGTAAAAATAGCTGTAGAGAGAGAAATGAAAGAAATGGAGATAAGGATTATGGAGCAATTAAAAATAAATGCGAGAAAAAATAAAGACACAGAAAGAGAAACAATAAAAAATATGAGGAGAATTGAAGAGGATTTAAAGAGGGACCATATCGATATGACAAGAATAGTGACAGATAGTATGGAAATAATGGCAAAAACAATGGAAACAATGGCAGACACGTTGATAAAAAAAAGAAAAAAAAATGATGATAACAAGAATGAGAGCAAAGAAGGTGAAAAGAAAGACGAAACTCAAAGAAATGAAAAAGGGAATGAAAAGATAGACATAAACAAAATACACAATATGCTGAAAGAAATAAATGAGAAAGTATCGAAAGAGACAAATGAAAAAAAAGGGAAAGAAGAGGGAGATAGTAAGATAATACATGAAGTCAAAGAAACAGATAAGAAAGAAAAAACAAAAAATGAAGAAGAAAGTACCTGTGATGATAAAAAAAAAGAAAAAGAAAAAAATGAGAAGAAAGAGAAGGCAGAGGATGAAGAAAAGAAAAAAAAAATAATAAATAATGAGCATAAGGAGATAAACGTATGGGAATACGGACAATTAAAAAAATGTAAACCAAATAAACTAGAGGAGGAAGAATGGGGGAACAAAATGAAAGAGAGAGAAAAGAGGAGGTACAATTTAATTTTAAAAGCTGAAATAATAAGTAAGTGGCAGAAGGATAATAATGTAAAGAAAGAAGTAGAAGAGATAATGAAAGACAAAGTGTATGCAACTGGAAAGACGAATATAAATAGTGGGGTGTTACGTCTTGGTATATTTACAATTAATAATCAATAAAAAATAATAATTTAATAAATTCAACGGATACAATAATGCCGAACAAGCAGTAAAAATTTTCTTTTTTTATAATAAAATATTTATTTTTATTCTCACGAAATAAAAATTTACATTTTGCATTTTTATAAAATATTTTATTTTTATATTTTTTTTATTAAATTTTTGTAAGCAGTTTTCAAAGTCACCTCTGCAACGCGAGATACTACATCCGTTGAAGTTACTAAATTATTATTTTTTAAATGTTTAAACAAATTAAAATACGCTGACTACTATGGGAACCATTTGATTTGATTGGTTCAAGGAATGGCACCACTTTTCATCCCTACTTTACAATTAATTTTTATGGGAATAATTTTATTTTTAATTTTAAGGAGCGTCACTCTCGTGATAACTTTTATCCGAACAACATCAAACTAAATTTAAAATCAATCTTTTAATTTGAAATTAATACTTAATAAAAATTTAATAATTTTATAATAAAAAAATACTTGATCGTTTTAATCTATAAAAATTCAAACGAATAATTTAAATTTTTTAAAAGTTTATAATAAATAAACCAAATTACCAGTGAATATAAAATAAATTAAATAACTGTGACAATTTATTACTCCTAGAAATTTTACCCTTCCTAAATCCTAACATTGACTGTGAATTTCTCCGGGGTGTTGTTTTTCGGTGCTGCAAGTTTTGTGTGACCAATTGGATTATCTTTAATTATCAACATCATCAGGTGACCATCCGGATTGACACGCTCTCTATACTTTAATTTTGGATAAACCACAACAACAAGGTAGAATCTACAAAAATTACACATTCCCTCCTAACCCGTTACCCTGTAGGGAATAACAAAATAAGAGGATCATAAAAATAACGTTAAATATTAGGCTCATTAATTTGTATTATTGCTAAATTATTATTCCATTATTATTGTTGTTAAACATTCTTTCTTTTTTTTTGTTATTTCATAAATAATACAAATTAATTAGCCTGGTACGTAACAAAATTGGTGTCAGAAGTGGGATTTTCGTAATGTGTAGGGTAGATTCTTAAATTCAGTGTAAAATTTTGTTTTTGGGGTAGTAATATTTTCGGTACAGTACACACACAAATTACACAAATATTTATATATATATAATTGTTATTTTATTAATTTTTTTTTTATCGCGAGAGTCACAAATAAATTTAATTAATAATTTTTTTTTTTTACGAACAAAAATGTACCTTTTATATTTTAAATTGAATGCGAACAAAAAAATCTAATAAAATTTACCTTTTTATATTTTTTTTTATTGTGTTAAACCTTTTATGAAGTTAAACTGTTAAATAATTCTTTTTTTTTGGGGTTTAAAATATAAAATTTTCCGTATTAATTAAATTGTCCGTCGGAAAAATACTTAGCGAAAATGTCATCAACCAGGTCGGGGGCCGGATCGCCCTTCACTCCTATATACGAGGAGATAGACGTACACGCTGAAGCAGGGGAAAATTTTAAAACTTTGGTTACCGAAATGCGATCATGCGCTAGCGAATTTTTGGAAATAATTCCTTCGTTAGAAATATTTGATGTAGGAAAAAATGTAGACGGGATTGAGTACGCTAATACTAAAGAAACTATTGAAAAAATAAAACAACATGCCGATTGGGGGGATAATATGGTTAGTACGGTTGAGAAACTAAAAATCGCGGCTGACCTTGTTGTTACTGATAATGAACAAATGTCAAATGAAATTTTAAACTTAAAAAAACGTTTGAGTGGTGAAAAAAAGAGAGTGAATGGTTTGATTATTATTATTATTATTATTATTATTACGAAAGGACAAGATGTAAAGTGAAAGTAAATGGAGAACTGCTAGAAGAGTTTGAGGCATATGAAGGTGTGAGGCAGGGGTGTGCATTAAGTGCAACACTCTTTAATATATTCATAGATGATATGGAAGAAGAC
The DNA here is from genome assembly GCA_015776835.1 of Aphidius ervi. Classification (NCBI taxonomy): domain Eukaryota; kingdom Metazoa; phylum Arthropoda; class Insecta; order Hymenoptera; family Braconidae; genus Aphidius; species Aphidius ervi. The sequence continues at coordinate 60,481 of MKYW01000220.1, forward strand.
TGGGAGAAGAGGAATATAGGAGGAATAGTGGTAGGGAAAGAAAAAATATACATGTTAAAATATGCGGATGATGTGGTGTTACTTGCAGAATACAAAGAGGAAATGGAAAGGGTAATAAAGTAGTGGAGAGGTATGCGAGGCGAAATAAATTAGAGGTAAATGTAAAAAAAACAAAAATGATGGTAGTATCCAAAAAGAAAAGAGAAGGAAAAAAGGAAGAATGGAGATACGGAGAGGAGAGAATTGAAACTGTGAGGGAGTTTAATTATTTAGGGTGCAAGATAACTAGTAATGGAGGATGGGAACAACATATAGAACAATTAGCAACGAGAGGGAGGAGAGCAGCAGTAGCGACATGGGAATTAATAAAAAAAGCAGGGAGGAAAAGTTTGAGAAAAAGAATATACTTAATAAATACGTTAGTAGAATCAGGGATGCTATACGGGTCAGAAATATGGGGATGGAGAGAAAGGGAAAAACTAAGCAACGTGTACGGAGGGATGATGAAGAAGGCAATTGGAGTAAAAAAAAACACACCTGAATACATATGGAGCAGGGAGACAGGAAATGAAACAGCAATGAAACAATTAGAGAAAAAATGATAAAAAGGGCTATGAGTTATATAGAAAAAATACTAGACATGGGAGAGGAAAGATTAACAAGGATATGTTTAAAAGAAGAATGTAGAGGAATAATAAATGGGAATATGTCAGGATGGGAGAAAGAATTTAAAGAAAAAATGGAAATGTTAGGATGTGTAGACGTATGTAGGATGATATTTAAAAATGAGGAAAAGGATGCAATAATGACAAAGATAGAACAAGGGTACTGTGAATGGATAGCGAAAAAAAGAGAAGAAATAAACAGGAGAATCTTAGAGAGTAGCTATGCGATGATGTATCGATTTGTAAGGACAGGAGAGAAAATAGAAAATTACTGGGATGAAAAGGATGAAAAGGTATATGAGAAAGAATGTTGGGCAAGGATGAGATGCGGAAATATAGGGAAAGCATATAAAAAAGAACACTTTAAAAATCACAAAGAGGAGTGGGAATGTAGGATATGTGGGGCACACAGGGGAACATTAGAACATGTACTTGTATGCCCAATGATGAGAGAACATTGCAGCAAGGAGATAAATGAAAAAATGGATAAGATATTTAAAAGGGTGCATGAAGAGAAAATGACAATGGTGGTGGTAAAGATATTAAGAGGGGAAATAAAGAGCGAGATATGTGAGTGGGTGAGAAAGTTTGAAAAAGAATTTATGAAAGAAAAAAGTAAAGGTAACGTGGATGACAACTCTGTCCTTGAAGAGAGATAAAAAGGAAAAGAATAGGGTAAGCTGATGATGGCAATGGTGAAATTATGGAAGGGATTATGAATGAAAGTGACAAAAAAGAGAGGAAAAGGGAAAAAAGAAAAAATATAGATAGGAATTGCGTAGGTAAAATGTAAAAGTTTGTAAAAATGTAAAAATGTAAATAAGAAAAGTAAAGAATAAATAAATAATAATAAAAAATAAAAAGTGAAAAGATGAGGGCAGAGGAGAAAAAGAAAATAAACAAGCAAAAAGAAAAGGGTAGAAGAAGAAGTAGAAGTAAGAGGTAGAATAAAAGGAATTTAATTACACAGGTTAATTAAATAATTAATAAAAATAACTTAATAAATAACCAAAGCGTAGTCTTGAAAGAGACAATGTGCCTCAAATATGTAAAAATATATGACACAATAAAGAAAATTAATCTAATCTAATCTAATCTAATTTCTCATTAATTGACCGATCAACATATAAAAATTTTTCGCGCAATCAATAAAACTCGGTTTCTAGTATATGTGTGATTTTTTTCAAGACTTTTTCATCATTTTTTCTATTTGAAAAAAATGGTTGAAATCTCCATAAGAGCCAATGTTAAATATTATTTTCAATAATTAATTACAAAAAATTTAACCGATCAACATAAGAAAATAATTATACCGTTGTATTCAGAATGAAAAGATCTACTCGTATACAAAATTTCAGAACATTCTCATTGTATTTTTAAAAAAAAGAGTAATTTGCGCATAACCTCCTTAACAGAGATAGCCTGATCCATTCTGGATCAGAACTTGATCAAGGTAAAAGTATTCAATTTATTTTTTTTTCAAATTTTTTTTTCTTGATCAAGTCTTGATCAAGAATGGATCAGGCTGTCTCTATTAGGGATGGAGTAAGGCTAGCTGGATCCAAAATGGATAAAGAAAAAAGTATCAAGTTTGCTTCTTTGAATTTTACAAATTACCTTGTCAGGATAGCATCAGGCTATCTCTACTTTATCCTTAATAGGGATAGCCTGATCCATTCTGGATCAAGACTGGATCAAGAAAAAATCATTTGAAAAAAAAATAAATTCAATATTTCTTTCTTGATCAAATCTTGATCCAGAATGGATCAGGCTATCCCGATTAAGGATAAAGTAGAGATAGCCTCATGCTTTCCTGATCAGGCAATTTGTAAAATTTAAAGAAGTCAACTTGATACTTTTTTCTTTATTCATTTTGGATGCAGCTAGCCTTGTTCCATCCTTAATAGAGACAGCCTGATCCATTCTTGATCAAGACCTCATCAAGGAAAAAGTCTTCAATTTATTTTTTTTTAATATTTTTTCTTGATCAAGTCTTGATCAAGAATGGATCAGGCTGTCTTTATTAAGGATGGAATGGCTGGATCAAAAATGGATAAAGAAAAAAGTATCAAGTTTACTTCTTTAAACTTTACAAATTGCATGATCACGATAGCATCAGGCTATCTCTACTTTATCCTTAATAGGGATAGCCTGATCCATTTTCGATCAAGACTTGATCAAGAAAAAAATATTGAATTTATTTTTTTTTCAAATAATTTTTTCTTGATCCAGAATGGATCAGGCTATCCCTATTAAGGATAAAATAGAGATTGCCTGATGCTATCCTAACCAGGCAATTTGTAGAACCTATGAGAACAAAAAGTTAGGACTAAATATCGAATGCCTCAATGACCGAGCGTGTCAAGTACTAGCGTCGTAATCCCGTGTCGAAGGGTTCAAACCCCGGTCGTAGCAATATTTAGTTAGGTGAATTATCAGTCAGGTCAGTTTGTAATAATAATGGTTATCCGTATAATGTTAAGCGTTAGTTTTCAAATTAAGAAAAATTTTTTTTTTTAATTTTCGAACAAATCATGTATCCGGATCCATAATGGATCAAGAATCTGGATCCATTATGGATCATGTATCTTTACCACAGCCTGATCAGGTATCCAGATCCAATCTGGATCCGAACCTTACGAAAAAGCGTTACATCCTGATCAAGTTTGGATCCAGAATCTGAATCCATTATGGATCATGTATCTTTACCACAGCCTGATCAGGTATCCTGATCCATTCTGGATCCGAACCTTACGAAAAAGCGTTACATCCTGATCAGGTTCGGATCCAGTATCTGGATCCAGATTGGATTTGAAATCAGGCAAGCCTGATCAGGTCTTGATCAGAACCTGAGCTGAATTTCTACTCGGGAGCTTTTATTTTTCCTTTACGATTTTTGTAAATTTCATCATTATTTAAACGGTCACTTTTCCGGAGATTTTTATTTTGCTTTTGTAATTTTCGATAATTTTCATCTTTTTTATAACGATTTTTTTTTGATAGTTCTTGAGTCTTCCTTTCTTCAATTTTAGATTTGGATCATTCATCAGGCGTTTTTTTATTCTAGAAGTATTGGCGATGTATGTTTTCTTCCTGAAATCTAAATCATTTTGAAGACGTTTTCTCTGAAACATATTTAGCTTTATTTTTATGGATTTTGTAATTTCCATCTTCTAATAACCGTATTTTTTTGCGCTTATTTTTGTTTTTTTCTTTACGACGTTTTGTATCCTTGGATTGTGCTGGCATGTTATGATTTCTACTTAATTTACCTAATTCTAGTAATTTACCTTGACTTTTAAATTGACCTTATATGATATTATTAATTTTTTTGGTAAACTTGAACCAAAAATTCATATGATTTGTGAGTAACCTGTAAAGAATTAAATTATTCAGTAAATCTATCTACATTTCAATAAATATTTACCATTCAAAATTACAACAGAAAATTTAGTTCAAATTTATAACGTTGAAATTTTGCTACTTATTTAGTTGTCGGAAATTATGTTGACATCTCTGATATCAATTTGACATTTTATAAATAAAGAAAAATTGAAGATTTTTATTTTGGATTTTGGTCATCCTTCGTCCTTTTTCTCGTGATTTAATTTCTCTAAAATTTCCTTTAGAATTGGTAAAATGGGACTTTAGGTGTGAGAAAAAATAAATATTTTCAGGAAAGGAAGGGTGAAAGGGAGAGGGAGAGGGAGAGGAGGGGGGGGGGGGTCGTAATTAATCGTGTTTTTCTTTATATTCAGTATTTTTCCTTTAAAATTTCTTATATTTATCGTATTTTTCTTTATACTTAGTGATTTTTCCTCGATATTTATGTGATATTTTCCCATATTTATCGTATTTTTATATTCAGTGTTTTTTTCTCGATATTTTTATATATTTTTCTGTATTTTCCTTTATATTTACTGATATTTTCTTGATATTTTCCGATTTTTATCGTATTTTTCTTTTTATTCAGTGATTTTTCCTTGATATTTTCCCGTATTTCCTGTATTTTCCTATATATTCACCAAATTTATCGTATTTAGATTAATTACGGGACTCAGAAAATTTTCGGGGGGGGGGGGGCCCAGATGAAAAGCGAAAACAATAGGAAATTAAATTTCCCTAAGAAATTGTTTACAGCGGAAAACATCAAAGCTCGAGATTATTGCCACCTCCGTGGGGTATATAAAGAGGCTGCCCATTTTGCGTATGTATCTTAATGAAGAGCATGTGAGTGATAATGATTATGCTCATGGCTGCAATGTACAGAGAGTATTCAAATTAGAAAATCTAGAAGAACACTCAGATTTATATTTCCGTACAGATGTTCTTCTTTTAGCTGATATATTTGAAAATTCTAGATCTTTTTGTTCGAAAACTTATGAGTTAGATCCAGCTCACTATTACATTCTCTCAGGGTTGAGTTTCAATGCAATGCTAAAATATAGAGATTGAGTTTGAATTATTAATTGATGCTGATAAATTATCGTTTATTGAGGGAGGCATTAGAGGTGGTTTATCACAATGTTCACATCGTTATGCCATTACAAATAACAAGTATATGAAAGAAGACAACCTAAATATTAGAGATTCGTATTTCATGTATTTTGATGTAAACAGTTTATACGGATATGCAATGGCTTCTACAGTTCCAGTAAATAATTTCCAGTGGGTTAAGAACTTTAATATAATTCATTACAGTTTATTGAAGATGATGCTAAGTGGGGTTATATTTTGGAAACAGATCTAGACTATCCAGTGGAAGTTCACGATGAACAAAAGGATTTACCTTTGGCTGAAGACAAACACCCCCTTTATCCACAAGTGAATGCTCAAAACTATTGGCAACTTTTTCTCTTAAGGGATGTATCTTTAGGGATGAAAATTGGAAAGGTACATCGAGTTCCAAAATTTGAACAATGAGCATGGTTAAAACCGTATATTGACTTGAAGTCCGAATTACGTACCAAGGCAACATCACTTTTCGCTAAGAATCTGTTTAAATCATCAATTAATATTTGTTTTGGTAAAATGTTAGAGTCTACACGTTAACAAAGGAGAATTAGTATCAAGATATGGTGGTCGAGGTGAAGCAAGAACTTTAATATCAAAAACCTAATTTTCACAGCTCTTTAATTATTGATGATGTAGTTATTGTTGAAATGAAACAATTGAGTATTCTTTTTGATAAACCAATATACAGTGGTTTTTCTATTTTAGATATTTTGAGAACGGTCAATACGATTTTTATTATAGTTATATAAAGAAGGAATTTAAATATAATGTTAATTTTGTATATATGGATACCGATTCTGCAATTTTAGAGATTTTTACTCCAGATATTTATGAGTTTATTCGTAGAGAATGTAATAATTTTGATACATCTGATTACCCTCTGAATAATCTGCCTCGGGATTAGGCGGAAGAACTTGAAAATATAATTGAATAAATAAAACAATGTCATATGATTAAAATGAAAATTAGTTTATTGAATCAGTTATTTAGTCATTTATTCATTGATTACAAAGCTGACTGATCCACCCACTGGTTGTGTGCATTATCAAAACCTAGATATTTCGCAAATATTTTATTTTCTTCCCTTTTAATAATTTTTTCAATTAAATAAACGTCAGGCTGTTTTACTTTTTGTGGAAACGGAATTGTAAAATTCTGTTCCTTGATCCACATGAAGATTTTTACAAACTTGTCCTTTTTTTAATATTGATTCCATTGCAGCTGATACTTTTGTTCCAGTCTTGCTTTTGAGTTCAACAGCCCAGCTAAACTTTGAAAAAATATTAATGACAGTCAAAATATATTTATATTCAAAATTTACAGATGAGTGTTCAATCACGTCGACAAAATCAAGCTTGCCAAGTTTCATCGTTATCTCGAATATCAATTTTACGCCTTGGAAAATTTCGATGAGCTGGTGCATAAAGCTCTCGTACTATATCTCTTTTAAATTCAGTCATGTTTCGTTGAGAGTGAGTTTGTTAAATCATTTTCAAGACCTGCTTCATCCGTCTCTTACTCTATCAGTTGTAGATCTTCAAGAGTATCATAAAAAGCCTCTGTTTCCTCATCAGAACTAAGATTTTGTTCTGTGTTTATATTTTTGAAATTACTTGTATGTGTTCTATCAGAAATGATACTGATTCTTCTCTGTCAGAATCATGTGTGTTGTCTTTACTAATTTTGCTTTTTTTATCATTTATTGTTGATGTTATTTTAGCAGCTATATTCTTAAGTAGTCCGATGACTGGTTTTAAGTACTCGTTAGCAGTTTCAGATATGCTTTTCTTTTCTAATTTTAAAAATTGATGTTTCTTCTTTATTACATCTCTAACTTTTTCTATTTCTTCAAGAAACTTTGCTTTTTTTTGCCAGTGCTTCCTCCTTGAGAGGCATGTTGATTTAACAGGATGTCAACATAAACTAATATATTTTTAACAAATTGTATCGTTATTAATATTTATAAAAACAATTAAAATTTTTTCTGTATCTTTCATCATTTAAATTGTGATTTTTGTCGAAACATAATGGTCGGTTTTCACTCATCGCAACTCACAACGTCATGACGCACGACACCAAGCGTCTTGACGCAAAGCACCCAACTTCTTGACGCAAAATGTCCAGCTTCTTGACGCGCAGCATATAACGTCATGACGCATAGCTGTTTTGGACGCCATTGTTGTTGTTTTTGTTTATATTCTGTCAGAACATAAAATCATGTTTTTCAATTGTTAATTTATATATATATGCAACAAATAACAACTATAAAAACAAAATACGAAATTTTAAACGACAATTGAGCATTGTTTTAAATGATTTAGCATATCTTTTATTCATAAATCTAGCTACAATATAAAAATATAAATTTATAACCTAGAAAGAAGGGTGTGAAATGACGACAAATGTTTACTTATTTTTTTTAACATTAGAAATGACATTCATTATATTGAAAATTGCTTCGTCAACCGAATCGTTTGGCAGTTCATTCATCATTTGCTCCAGCATTGTAATAAATGGACGAACCTTTGGATTTTTAGATGGATCACCAGGTCCAATTGCGGTATTGTTGTTATTGTTGTTGTTGTTGTTGTTGTTGTTGTTGTTGTTGTTGTTGTTGTTGTTGTTGTTGTTGTTGTTAATTCCTCTTCTATTTACTAAGTTAGTTACAGCAGTAACAAGCTTCTCAACTGAATTATTTTTCCTTTTTTGACCCCTGCGGAATTGAACAGGTGCAGAAGACTCGTAAGGTATATTAGAAATAGTTCTGAAAATAGTGGTAGAAAGAATCATACTATATAATTAAAGAAGAACATATTCTTACTCATCCAATTCAATTTCCTTATCTAAAAAACCAAGGGCTTTTTCGTGGATCCACAGTTCTGGCTGTGATCCACCAGCAGATCCTGTGGTCCCTTTTCTCATGACTTTTAGCTTGTTGAAATAGTCTCTTAGGTTTTTCCACTTATCCTTGACTTCTTTCACATCAAACTCATGATCTGAAAACTGATCTGAAAATATATAAAACATGTTTAGTACATATCATCGATAATTAATTTATTTACAAAAATTTTTCTAGAACCGAATTTCAATTACTTGTCAATTCTTGAACAACATCATCCCATAAGGTTCCAGTGATTCCTGTTGTTCTCTCTTTCATTGGCGATGTGTAATTCCACAAAGGAGGTCTTTTTTTCACACTTTCAATTGAAATCTCTTTTACATCATCATCCTAAAATTCGTTTTTACGTTGTTGCTGTTGTTGTTGCTGTTGTCGTGATGGTTTTGACTTTTCTTGTTGTTTTAAGTGTTTTTGTTGTTTTTTTAATTGTTGTTGTTGTTGTTGTTTTAATTGTTCTTGTTGTTGTTGTTTTGCGTGTTCTTGATGTTGTTTTGATTGTTCATTGTTCTCCAATGGGCTTGGTCTTTTTGAATTCACGAAAATCAAATTTGAAAAAATATTGAATACTATGTGGAATAAACAAAATAAAAAGAAAACAACATGCAATTAATATTTCCAATTAATATATACCAGGATAAACAACGTCATTTATTATAGTTAAAGTTCCATAATCTTTCGAACACTCATGGAATGTTTTCATCGTTTCTGTTTCCCCAACCCGTAAAAAATCAACAATTTCTCGACAAAAACTACAAAGTAGTTGTTCTTGTTCAATGCCCTACAAAAAAAAATATATCACTTAGTTAATTTATTTCATAAATTATTTATTAATACAATTTAAGTTTAACCAGGCTATAGTTCGTCAAAGAAATTTCATAAAATAATTTACTTACAGCTTTATCCATTTTAAAGTTAATTGTAATTATTTAAAATTGATGTGAACATGAATGAATAATACCAATAACGACAACGAGAATGAGATGAATATAATTACAATGTATTGTTGGTTAAGTAGTTGGTTATTGTTTTTGGGGCTTAATCCCGCTGGGCATGAATTTTTAATGTATGTAGAAGGGCTCACTCGAGTAGTTGGAAAAATAACTTAAATAAAACGAACGACAATAGCTTGTGGAGCATCTTAAAATTTAAAAAGGAAAATTTATGGATTAATTATTAATGTTTATTTCTATTGTAATGATCCTAAAATTATTTACTAGTTGTTATTGATCAAATAGTATCAACTCAATCATAAATTTAATTATTAAAAAATATTTAGAACAATGTGAATATTTAAAAAACTGGAAAATTGAAAAAGAATGAGATACCATAATTTATATTAATTCATTAGCACGAATGTGATTGTAATTGTTGTAAAAATTAAACAAAATATAATTTATATTGATAACTTTGTTTTTGAACTGAAGATGAAACTATCACGTGAAACTATTGTCAAAATTTTTTCATCACTTCGAGTATCCTAGAAAAAAAAAAAGCGAAAGTAAAATAAGCAAGCTTAATACAAAAAAAATTTAATCAATAAAAAAATCATGAAGAAAAAAGTGAAAATAAATTTTAGGCAAAATATTTCTCCGCCATTTCTCCAATCATGGGTTTTGGAAAAAAGGCGGAGAAACGATAGAGAAGTGTTTTCAACACGGTTATTTTATTGAACCTTACAAAAATTATGTACCAAACTATATTTCAATTAAAATATTTTGTAATCGTAAATTTATATATATTTTTTTTAACTTTCAAAAGCTCAAAAAGGATTTAAAAAGAAACATCTTATTTTTAAAGTAGAAAGAAAATTCTACTCATAGAATTTATTAAAATATATTTTCTTACCTAAATATTTTTATAAATACACTCGCCAAAACTGCCATGGTACTGCTCCTTCATCTTCTAAAAATTCAGCAAAACGTTGACGGATTTCTTCACTTTGCACTGGGAATTCTTGGGTAGCTAGTGAATTTTCGTCATTGTGATCATCACTATGCATAGGAATTTGATTCTTCCAAGCTCCAGGAAGGATTTCACCATCATTCGTTTCAGTGTCGACCAAAGATGAATCGAAATAGGAATTTCTACGAGATGTTTTATCTCCTTTCATCAAGAAATTGTGAAGACATACACAAGCAGCAACAATTGCTTTTGTCGTATCAATGTTTCAATCGGTCCTTAAAAAACTTGCCAACGTGCTTGCATGATTCCAAATAAATTTTCAATAATCCTTCTGACTGATGACAAACGATAATTGAAGATTCGATTGGTAGAATTTGAGCCAGAACGATCAGGATAAGGACGAAGTAAATATGAAGCCAATGAAAAAGCTCGGTCAGCAACAAGAACAAATGGCAATATTGTTTGTGTTCCTGTGACAGCTGCTGGTGGTGGAACTCCCATAGAGCCGTTTTCAAAACGACGTCCCATGATTGATCGTGAAAAAACTCCACCATCACTTTGTCAACCATTAGCACCAATATCTACTAGCGTAAAACAGTATTTAGCATCACATATTGCCAATAAAATAATGCTGTGAAACAACTTGTAGTTGAAATACTTGGAACCGCTGTTCAGTGGAGCCTGTTACAACGATTATTTAATGATAAATCAAAAGAAAATTTTTTACATCACAATGTATGAATCAAAAAGAGCGTACTTTTATTTTAATGTGTGTACCATCCATAGCACTAATGCAATGAGGAAATTTCCACCTGGACTCAAAAGTTTCTAAAATTTAGATCCAATCTGCAGTTGTTGGTTGGGCAAGTACAATAGGCATTAAGGTATAGCTGAGAGCAAGACAAGTTTTGTAAATTGTATTACGAACAGTAGTTTTAGACACTTGATAGTGATAACTTAATGAAACTTGGCTACCACCTGCTGCAAGATATCTATGACAAGAAAAGAATAATGTTTATTTTCAAGAGGACCAAAAAACCATCAATAAAAAATAACAATATAAAATTCAAAAATAACAATACCTTAGAGTCATCGCCAGACGTTCATTGATTGGGATGCTCTGACGACAGCTAATATTCCGATTACGAGCAATATAAGGGCCAATTAAATTTGCAAGATACTAAAATTGGGAAGGACTCATCCGAAAACAATTGCGAAACATGCCTTGATTTTGGAGTAGACTGGGCAAAGATGATGAATAAAATCCTTGGCGACGTGTATTCACAAACTCTGATTCCCAATATCGTTTTTTACGATAATTTTTCCTTTCTGTTGCTTCAATGATACTTGGAATCACAGCCAGGACGACACCATTGATATTTTTGTCCGAAACATCATCAGAATTGTTGATAAAGTTAACAATTTCATCAGTCCTATCCATAATATCGTGAACAAATTGAAAATATTCATAACGATAAATGCCTAGGAGTATTGAAAAATTTTATAGTTATTATTATGAGTATTGTTACTATTTTTATTGTTGAAATAATAATGTTTGATATTGTTTTTAATGATTGAATTATCTATTTTTATGAAGAAGTTGTTTAATACATTTAAAAATATAACTGTAGGTTTGGAATCAAGAGAAATTTATTTTGAAATCAGTAGAATAAGTTGCCAAATATCTTCCACTCAGTTTTTTTCATGATGACTTGACTTAAAAATTCTTTTGTCGAATAAATCCTCATTTAAAACTTCCATGTCGTACAGCTATGACAACAGCAGTTATTAACGCTGACAATAAAATCAGGGCCATGGTGATGAACAAGTCGAAAGAAAATGATTCTAAAATATCATTCCCAGATGATGGTTGGACTTCAATTCGTACCAAGTCATATTATGGTGTAACTGGTCATTTTATCAACGATGATTGGAAGATGTGTGCAATTGATTTTATTCCATGTCAAGGATTTCATGCTAGTGTTGACATTGCTAAAATGTTTGTTGCTTGTCTAAGTGAAGCAGGTTTTGAAAAAAAAATTCAAGGTATCACAGTAGACAATGCTTCAGTCAACAAAGTTTTTATTGAGGAAGTAGAAAATAAAATAAAAGAAAAAAATATTGAGTTTCAAGCTGAGTTGCAGTATTTTCGTTGCTTCCCACACATTCTCAATTTAGCTGCACAAAATGTACTCAAAGAATTACATGTTGATGTTGAGTCAGACAAAGAATTTTATGATTTGTATGAGGATAATAGCTTAGAATATAATGATGATAATGATCACAACAAGAAACTTCCACCACTTCTTAAATTACGAGGTATTTGTAAAAAATTAAAAAGGTCTCAACAACTGAGTAAAAAACTTAAAAGCTCATGTTCATAAAGAAAAAAGAATGAATTGCCTCTAGATATATCAACAAGATGGAATAATAGTCATGATTTGATTACTGCTAGTATTAAAATGAAAAAATCAATCTCATCTCTTACATCAGACAAAGATTTGAATTTACAACACTTGGATATCACTGACCATGAATGGTTGTTGCTCCAGACAAAAATTTTTAAAAAGCCTTAAAGTACTCTTAGAAAAGCTGAGTGGAGATCAATATGCAAAACTATCTTTGGTTGTAGTTGGAATTAATATTTTACTTGACGATATCGAAAAAATATGTCATGACATTGATGAAAAAAATAATAGAACCATTGATGAGACTTTGATTTGTGCTTTTCAAGCTGGTCATGATAAAATATTAAAACACTATCACAAGTTGAATTGGATTTAGCTTAAAATATTTGAAAGGACTTCTTTGGGGAAAGAATTAAAAAAAGAATCATATATTACGTTCCAAGATATTTACAGAACAAAATATACTGATACAATAAATGAATACAATGAAACGATTCAAGAGGCAGTTGAAAGTGATTCAGATGAATATACTAAAAATATGTATAAACTGTACAGCGCTGGTAGAAAAAAAAAACCAAGACTGGGAATAAGAGTTAGAAACTTATTTAAACATGCCACGAGCTGATCAAACAAATAATATTTTAGATTGATGAAAAGTTAATCAAAACAATTTCCCAAGATTGGCCAAAATTGCTAAAGATTTATTGACAATGTGTGCATCAAGCACACCAGTTGAACGTTTGTTCTCGACTGCTGGATTGGTTTTAAGAAAACATCGTAATAAACTGAGTGATAAAAATATAGAATATTTGTTGTGTTTGAGTTCTTGGTTCAAGTGTTTATTAGCAGATGGTATTATGAAAAAACTTGAAGAAATTTGAAAATATTCAAAAAAATATTATCTTATCATCGTTTTCTTTTTTTAATTCAATATCATACTTTATAAAAAAATATTATTTAGTAGTTATGTAAAAAAAACAACATGTAGATAGATATACGTTGACGTATGTCATCTTATATTTATTATTATTAATAACATTGCAATTTTATTTCCAGCCATAATGATGCAATATTAATAGTATATGTAAAATTTCTCAGTAATATATCACTGATATATTAATACCTGAAAATATTATTTTTAAAATTATATACTTGATTTTTGAATAAATAAATGAACTAAAAAATTATTATACTCATTATTTAAATTAATATTTATTGAAATTTTTTTCAGTATTCTTTTAAAGCTTAACTAAGAATGGAAAATTTCCTCAAATTAAATTTGATTATTGCAATTTTTTAAATAAATAAAAAAAAAATGTTTGTATTTTTTGACGATATTATCGCATTATCGTAATTGTCGTGAAGTAATTATCGTATCGTCACGATAAAAATTTGTTAATTTTAGTAAAGTAGTCTGGCCTTCAAGGTCAGATGGATGCAGGCGAGTTGTGGTGGCAACAAGATGGTGCACCAGCACATAGAGCCCGGGCCAGTGTACAGGTAGTATCGAATATATTTGATGACCAATGGATTGGTCTTGGTAGCAACATCCGTTGGCCACCAAATTCACCTGATCTTTCCCCATTAGATTTTTTTTATGGAGAACGATCAAACAAAAAATATATTCAGGACTACCTGCACACGATATTAATGCTTTGAGGGCAAGAATACAAGAAGCATTGGCAGACATAAAATTTATTTATTCATTTCGTTACTTTTAATTTTTTAATATTTGATGGTTGATTTTTTAATAGTTATTTGTTGATTTATTTGTTGATTATTTATTTTTTGTTCAACAAAAAAAACAAGAGAAAAAGTTACATAATTTAAAAGAAAAAAAAATGAAAATAAATACACAATCATCATATTCTCCAAGTATTGGAATACTTCAAGATAATTATGATACATTGGCAATAACTGCTGTTGAAAAAAGTTTAAAAATTTAATTGAATTATATTTTCGGCAATTGTGAACTACATGGTTTAATTATTTATTTAAAAAAATGTATAATATATTTAAATAAATTATTATTTTTTATTTTTTCAATTGGTCGTCATGGTTTCAAATAAATAGACAAGAAAATTTCATTGCAACGTTTGATACAATGTATTCAGAATTATATTTTAAAAAAAAGCTGCTTACACTAAATAAATTGGCAAGGTTTGTTTATAATTATTAACTTAATTATTTTCTTTATTATTTATTCATATTTAAACATGTTAATCATTATTATTTTTTTTATAAAACTAGGCATATAATTTAAATATCATCAAAGATGTCAATAGGAAGGTTATACTGGACGTTTTTCAACAACTATTGTTCCTGATAATCGTAAACTACACGGTTTGATTATTTATTTATTTTACTGATAAAAATATATAATATGATTAAATAAATTATTTTTTTTTTTTAGTATATTTCATTCGCAACACAAATATTTTATTGTAGTGTATCTTGAGTATTTTTAAGTGCTGTTGCAAGATGTTGTAATTGGAAACATCAAGCATGTGTTGATGTTCTTATAAATATATCAGCAAATGTTGAAGTTGTTGGAAATATAAAAAAATAAAAATCACCAAAAAATATAACAGATAAAAAAAATACTGATTGTATTGATGATGAAAATGATGATTTATCAAAAATGTTGAATTATCATTTATTACAGTTGAATCATTATTTAATGAATAAGATGCAAAATAAATGATAGATGGTGCTGTATTATTAGAAAAAAAAAACAAGAGATGGATCTTCGAGAATTAATTTAATAAAAATACAACAAGGTTTTGGTGTTTTATCATTTGCACCTGCGTCACCTGATCTTACATCAACAAGTTCATAAGTAGAAGATGTATCTGTTGAAACAAATTCAAGAGATAATATAATACCAAGTGAACCAGCATCATTAAATACATGTATATTAGCAACATTAACAACATTACAAAGAGTCATGACATTTCTTCAAGAAACACCATTAAATCATTTATTATTTTATTTAGCAAAAATTAGCTATAGAAAGGTTTGTTTAATTAACTCAAGTTTATTTGTAAAATATTTATAATAATATGTATTGATTTGTATTTTTTTTTTATGTATATAAGATTAGGCTTGTACTTTAGAAAGAGTTCAAAAATATCCACAAGGAGGTGATACCCTGAGTCAACCAGATTTAACAACGTACTATGAAGATCTTTTGAGTTTTTCAAAAAGTTCAACAGATGAAGGAAATTTTTTTTATAACAAAAAAATACCAGACACTGTATATTTATTTTTTGTTCATTAATAAAAAAAAAAAAAAAAGAAATACACAATCATCATATTCTTCAAGTACTAAAAATACTTGAAGATGATTATGATACATTGGCAAAAAATGTTGTTGAAAAAAGTTTAGAAATTTAAATGGATTATTTTTTATTTTTTCAATTGGTCGTCATGGTTTCAAATAAATAAACAAGAAAATTTTATTGCAACGTTTGGTACAATATATTCAGAATTATATTTTAAAAAAAAGCTGCTTGCACTCAATTAAATTTGCAAGGTTTGTTTATAATTATTAATTTAATTATTTTCTATATTATTTATTTATATTTAAACATGTTAATTATTATTCTTTTTTTTATAAAACTAGGCATATAATTTAAATACCATCAAAGATGTCAAAAGGGAGGTTATACTTTTTTCAACGACTATTGTTCCTGGTAATCGTGAACTACATGGTTTAATTATTTATATATTTTACTGAAAAAAATATAAAATATAATCAAATAAATTATTTTTTTTTTCAGTATATTTCATTGGCAACACAAATATTTTATTTTAGTGTATCTCGAGTGTTTACAAGTGCTGTTGTAAGATGTTGTAATTGGTAACATCAAGCAAATGTTGAAGTTGTTGAAATTATAAAAGAATAAAAATCACCAATAAATATAACAGATTTATAACTATTTTATAACATCAAATTGTAATTTTAAATATGTTTTACTAAAATTAACAGATGTGCATTTATCAACACAAAGAAATGTACTTGATTCATGAAAATTTGATACAACATCAATTATTATTGGTAATACAAATCTACAACCATCAGAAATATGTCCATATGCAACAATGTCTATTATGGTTATAACTATATGAATATATTATTAAAATTATTGATATCAATACACCATGGTCAAAAAATATTAATGAATTAACAAGGAAAAATAATCATGATGTATCTAAATAAAAAATACGTACGATGATGAATCGTTATGAGCATGGTTCAACTGGACAAAAATTATGTGAATATTTTGGTTTAAAATATTCAAATGATAATTCACCAGTTATTAATGAAATTAATGTATTATCTGCTAAGAATATAACAGCACTTGGAAATTTAGGTAATATTGAACAAGAAGAATAAAAAATTCTTGATTCGAAATTTTTAAAAGAATTTGCTGAAGGTTATAATATAACTCAGGGTCTAGATGAAGTTCGAATTATACAAAATATATTAAATGTTGTTATTACTGACATTATTGAAAATGAAATGTTACATCAAAAAATTTAATTGACACAGTTGAATCATCATTTATGATAAGAATAAGATAAGATGTAAAATTAATGGTAAAGTTGGTGCTGTATCATTAGAAAAAAAAGAAAAAGACAATCATTATGATGAAAATTTATTTGAAAATACATATGGAAAAGAAAAACAAACTATTTTCATCATTTTAATGAAATATTGGATAGTGAGGCTAAAGAATTATTTAAAGCAACATAAATTTGATAAAAATATTAATATTGCGACAAGCTAGTCCTAAAAAAGTTGATGACATTGTTGCAAAACATAATGATGATATAATTAAATCTGAATCATTAAATGTAAATATTTCATTTAATAACAATGACACAAATAAATTATATGATTCAATGAATAAAATAACATATGCTGATAAAGTGTTTGACTCTAGTACAATTGATGTACCGATCGCAAAAATAATAGCTGTGATTGATAGTACTGATAATGATGCTAGAAAAATTGAAAACAATTAATATGATTAACGTTAAAGCCAATTATTGATGAAAAAATTAATAAAAATATCGTTACAAATAACGCTGAAACAAATACAACATATTATGATTTTAATGTTGCATATGTTGGTGTTACATCTGAACCAGGTTTACCTGTTAAATTAATGCTTGATAAAAGCTCAATGACTGGTGGAATATTTACTAGAATATTTACTAAAAGCTGCTTGCACTAAATTAAATTTGCAAGGTTTGTTTATAATTATTAATTTAATTATTTTTTATATTATTTATTTATATTGAAACATGTTAATTATTATTTTTTTTTTTTATAAAACTAGGCATGTAATTTAAATATCATCAAAGATGTCAATAGGAAGATTAACTGGACGCTTTTCAACCAATACTGTTCCTGATAATCGTGAACCACATGGTTTAATTATTTATTCCTCTATTTAAAAAAATATTATTGAATAATAATATAATTCAAATATTAAACTAAATTATTTCTTTTTTTAGTATATTTCATCATTGACAACAATAATAATGATTTCATGTCATGAATCAACATTCAATTGGTAGTTGTTGTTTCACGAATAGAAACAGGAACAATATCTGTATTTTATGGAGAAACACTCGGTACAAATGTATTCAGAATTTATATTTATACTTGAAAAAAAGCTGCTTGCACTAAATTTAATTTAATGAAAGAAAAATGAGTACTATCAGTTACTGATAGAGAAGTCGTACGTTGCAGTGAAGCACTTATAGCTTCAATGGAAGATTTACTTCTCTTCATCTTTCACAGATTTTATTATAACTTGAATTATTTTATTATTAATGAAACGTCTTTATAATGCACCATCTACCCTGCTTGAACAGGTCTCAACTTTTTTTTTCTATTATTATTTTTGTTTTACTTTTTTTTCAAATTTTTTAATAAGCTCTAAATTATCATACAACTTTAAAATGTTATTATTATTTATCATGTGTTTAATTGAATTAATTTTTTAAGTTAGTGAAATACAAGAATAAATAATAATTAAGGAATTGAGATAATTGGGCCACCTGAATGATAGTGTAACTAGTGTGGTAGTATAAATCTCATATCTCAAATTCTGTTAAATTAATAAATCTCAACAAAAACAAAAAACAAGTTTTTTTTACAAAAAAAGTGTCAAGTATTCGAAATTGTCACTAATTGTGTGTATATTAATTAAGATGTGATACCAGAAAGACAAGAAAGAAATATATTTTTGACTTTGTAATTAAGTCTGAACTATTGAGAAAAAAAAATGAGAAATTACCACAATGAGTTTTATTTTTTCGCGCATGCGTTATTGGGTAATTGTGCTTTCTGTCTCTTTTCAACCTGTCAAGATGGCCGTGTAACTGACACAACGCTGCACCAAGCAGAGACTTATCCAATTTAATAAAACAATTAAAAGCAATAATTTCTTGATATAAAATAAAAATTTATTAATAATAAAAGCGTCATTAAAGTATATATTTAAAACATCAACCTGATGCAACAATTAAATCAACCTGAAGTGTCATTGTATTTGGTGTCAACATGTTGTTATTCATCAACAACAGCATATACAACATTAAAAGGATCAAAACTTATCATTAAAAATATTAATAAATTAAATGAATTACATAAATAGATACGTTAAATAATACTATAAATGGATAAGTAATGTAATCAGTTAACAAAAAATTAACTAAAAGTACTTGATATGTTATAGGTTATGTTGTGGAAAAATATGAATTGTCAGATTGTATTGATCTATTTGATAAATATATTTATTATAACAATTGATAATAAAAAATTCATTCATCCATTTAAACACAAGGTATTGGATGGATTAGTTGAACTTACAATAAATTTTAAGAGGTAAGAGGTCGAAAAGTCCATAGTTAATAATTGGTTCAGTTGGACATATATATTGAGTGTTAACATCATCATTTTAAATATATCATGGTTGTTTTGGTTCAATCAACAATTGTTGATGATGAATTATCAATATTAAAAGCTACTGGTAATTTTAGTTATAATAATTGTACTGATAATATTGAAAATATAACTAAAAATTCATGTATACATCATATCAAAGGATTAAAAAGTAAGTTACATGAAAAAACGTCAATTCATTCATTAGAAGTATAATGAGTTTGTAAAAAAAAATAATTCAAAATAACGTCAGTCTATGAGTTGATAGATTGACATTATTATTTTTATAATTATTATTGATAAATAATGACTGTGGTTAACACAGAATTAGGCATGTCGTAATATTTGAGATTCAAAGAAGAATCGTTTAAATTAAATTATTAATATAACTATTATTGATAAATAATAACTGTGGTAAACACAGAATTAGGCATGTCGTTATATTTGAAATTCGGAAAAGAATCAATGAATCAATGACTCAATATAATTATTATCAATAAATAATAACTGTGGAAAACACAGAATTTAGTATCTTGTAACTTTAAGATTCGAACAAGAATCAATGACTCAATATAATTATTGGTAATCAATAATAACTGTGGAAAAAACAGAATTTAGAGTCTGGTAAATTTAAGATTCGAACAAGAATCAATAACTCAATATAATTTTTATTAATAAATAATAACTGTGGAAAACACAGAATTTAGAGTCTGGTAAATTTAAGATTCGAACAAGAATCAATGGCTCAATATAATTATTGGTAATCAATAATAACTGTGGAAAACACAGAATTTAGTGTCTTGCAAATTTTGGATTCGAAAAAGAATCAATGATTCAATATATTAATATAATAATATCAATAATTGATTTAATTAATTGATAATTAATAATAATTAATTATTAGACACTTGTCGCATATAAACAAAATTCATATGCTTTATTATTCTATTGTTGTTAATAATACCAGATAATTCATTGTAAACAGTAATGTTTATTTACAATAGAAATAAAGAGAAATCGCTCTTTCATTAGATCTTAAGTTGTCTCTTAACCGATCGGTAATAATCGTCTTCTGATCAAAGTATAGGGCTCTAGTGATACCACTGGGGACCTATAGATGGACCGCACGGCACCCCGAGATAAGGCAGAATCGGGTTTCATGTCGCCTTAACCAAGACGTTCTGCAGGGCACTATCTATTTCGAAAATATTATTTAAAAATTGATAATGCTAATAATAATAATAATAATTTATCTAGTTACTTACAACGTTGCCAAGTCTTTAAAGTCGGTAATTAAATTTCCTTACCTGCCGTTATACGGTTATACATATGTTAATGACTAACCCTGTATATAAGTAGATAGAATGAAAGCACATAAAAAAAAATCTGCTAAAAAAAGCTAAACGTGCTGCACGTAATGCATCATTCAAAAATGGATTAAAAACAAGTAGTACGCCGACATTTGTACCTGATAATTTAGAAGTACAATCTAGTACACGAATTAGAACAACATTTGCTAAATCAAAAAAAAACACTTGATTTTTCAAAAAATAATAATGATGATAATGTATTTAAAACACCAATAGCACCACCAAGATTAAAACATGAAAAGGCTAGAAAAACAGCTGAAAAATCTAAACAATAA
The DNA here is from genome assembly GCA_015776835.1 of Aphidius ervi. Classification (NCBI taxonomy): domain Eukaryota; kingdom Metazoa; phylum Arthropoda; class Insecta; order Hymenoptera; family Braconidae; genus Aphidius; species Aphidius ervi. The sequence continues at coordinate 81,476 of MKYW01000220.1, forward strand.
GCACTTAAACGTGTTTAAATCTTTATCTATTAATCAACTCATCACTTAAAAGAGCTAGTACTATCGTCAAAAAATTTATTGAAACATTTTCTACAAGTTACATAGTTGAAAATGGTCAAGAAATAACTCTTTTATGGTTTATTTCATTGTATAAAGCACTTACTCGGTTTTTTTTAAAAAAACGTCGACGGAGTCACGAGAACAAAATACGGGAACCTAACTCAGTCTTAGAAATGGTAGAGGGGCGCGGTCCACCTGATTGGATTATGAAATACGCAACCAAACCTGAAGGTACTATCGTGAACCAAGTATAGCGTGTCACATACGCCTATATTACATTGCGACTATACTATAGGAAATACTGACGTCACAAACATCATAAGTGTGGGAGCAAATATGCTATAGGTGATATAAGTATTTAGTATAGGGAACCATACAGCGAGCCATCGTGACCAGGTCTTACACATACGTTGCCGTTGCAATAATAATATATCTCAATATTATTATTATTGTTATTATTTACAGCGATCCACCGTGAACTCACACATACACATTGCGTAGTGAGAATATAATAATTATTATTATAATAAGAGAGCCATATAGCGTGATCATTAGTATTAGTCTGTCATTGGAAATTCGGACAGAGTTTCACCACGACTTAACTTCTAATACCTAGAGAGCTTTTACGAGATATCCAAACGATGTAAAGAGAACCAGTAGTGAACCATAGAGAGCCAGTCAAGAGAAGCCAGTGATCGGTCGAGAGCCAGACAAGTTGTGTCGTCTCACGACGACGTTGAGTGCTAAGTTACTGCGCGTCTTCCGACTTCCCACTCACGCGCTCTCTCACCTATCGCCCCGGACATGCGCAGGACGCTTTCCTAGCCCGCAACACGATGAGGTATAGGATTCGGCCCGTAGCTTTCGGAGAGTTCGTCTCGTCGACGGACGGGAGGAAGACTAGTACCGTTGGAGGTTTATGTATCAAGCCTGCTACGGGACCTCGAATATATACGAAACATGTGCCACACTGACACCACTTGTAGCAGACTTGACCCTCCACAGAGTTATAGCAGTGACCCTTGGACTACTAATAGCCAACTCCCATTAGTTATTAATAGTCCTTTGACCTCAAATAAATAATATTTATTTCGAGAACCCACGAAATAATAAATTTCGTTACAGAGTATTGAGTATATATATGGGGCATTCCATGTCAACTCACATGGTTTTTTCCCTCACCCTCCCAGATTTGAAAACCAATATTTTTTTTGAGTTTGTTATCGACTCAGATGTACCTCTGATTTTTTTTCTTATTTTTACCATCAACGACCTCAGAGTTAAAATCAAAAAACCCCTCTATCACAAGAGTAAACTACGATATCGCCATTTTTTTAAATTCGGATTTTTCTATTGTAAATAGTAAAGCACAAGATTAGCTTAATTTTGAAATTTCATCATGGGATAACGATGGGTTCATTATAAAAAAATTTTTTTTCCATGTGAAAATTACTAAAATCAAGCAAGATCATATCCCAAACAACATGTTTTTTTTTGTTTTTTTATAGAGAATTTCTTCACGATTACGGGAAAAATACATAAAAAATTCCCACGCACGCGCAAAGTAGTTAAAAATCGAGTTGAATTATCGAAAAAACGGCTATTTATCGCTTATATATCGTACAGCTAATAAAATAACTATTACTTCTAAAATTCAATAACGAAGAGTTTTATCGATCGCCATTATTGAATTTTAGAATTAATCGTTATTTTATTAGCTGTACGATATATAACCGATAAATAGCCGTTTTTCCGATAATTCAACTTGATTTTTAACCTTTTTGCGAATGCGTGGGAATTTTTTTCCTATCTTTCCCGTAATCGTGAGGAAATTCTCTATAAGAAACAAAAAAAAACATGTTGTTTGGGATATGATCTTGCCTGATTTTAGTAATTTTCACATGGAAAAAAAATTTTTTTATAATGAACCCATCGTTATCCCATGATGAAATTT
>MKYW01000220.1:84344-119082 GCA_015776835.1 Aphidius ervi
TATTTTTTACTTAGCTATATTTTTTTACTTAGCTCCATTATATTATCAATTATGAAACAATTATTATTAACATTAGAAAGATATCGATAATTCGAAAACTATTCGCGCGATCAAAAAATTGTATTCGATTTTTTTTTCTCCTTGATGAGTTTAATCGACTTCCATTATTAAATTAATAAAAAAAAAAAATCGATAAATCGAAATTTTAAAAAATATTATAACTCGAAATCTATTCAAGATATCGAAATTTTTTTAAAAACATTTTCTTCTCCCCGACGATCTCTATTGATTGCCATTATTAAATTTGAGAATTAATCTTAATTTCAATAACTATACGACATATAACCGATAAATAGCCGTTTTTTTCATATTTCAACTCCATTTTTAACCACTTTGCGCATTCGTAGGAATTTTTCGTAGAAACACGCTGAAGATGTTTACACATAATAAACCCGCGAGTCTAGATGGCTCACAAAATTTTTTTTTTTTTTTCGTTTTTTTTTTCAGTGCTCTATCACTGTTCAGTCTAACCCACGATGGGAACAACATCTGCTAATTTTTAACTTTAGATCCTGTCATTATCTAAAATTTCTAAAATAAGTCAGACATTAATCTCATCTTTATAAATCGACGAATATATCATGAATTAAATTGAGGAAACACATACTTTTCATCAATTCAATTCGAGTCATTTCAAACGTGAAACATTAGAATACCTTTTATTTCTTCCAGCTCTTGCGATGTGACTAATTTCAGAGTTGCCAGATGGCTTTTTTTGCAGCCATTTTGGCCCTTTTCCATCCATTTTGGCTCCCATTTTTTTCGGTTGGCTCTCAGGGGCCAACTTGGCTCTTTGATCGATGGTCGGTAAATTTTTTTTTTCATTTGTTTTTTTTTTTTTGGCGCCCAACTGGCAATGTTTACATAAACACACAAAAATTTTATCTTGAAAGTTGAACTGAAACTTGATTCCTATTCACAAATGATTACTCATCCACTCAGTGTATGTTCACTCACTCAATGCGACTCAATTGTTTTTCGTTTAACAAAAAAAACATTTGGCTGTATAGAAATTAAATTGCATAAAAATGACAGAGGTTAACAATAGATTATATCGTAAAGATTGAGAAAGTGACAGTGAATTTAAAGGTAAATATTAATGTATATAATTATAATATATTAAAAATATATATGTATAAAATATATTATAATATACTTTTGAAAAAAAAAAAAAAAAACAATAGAATTCTTGACTATTTTTTTTGACATTTATTTTTTTAATTTTTTACTTTCTATTTCTTGTTATTATTTTTCTGTTTCTTAATTTTATTTGACTATTTTTTATTTATTTTTTTTTGTATATTCTATACGTAGAAAATATTAATATTACAATATCTGTATGGCATTATTTAGCATAGATTTCAAAGGCTCCACCAATGCTCAACAAGCTTGATGAAGCATATTGCAAGTGGTGTAAAAAAACACTTCGTCCTCATGCAGCTATTTTAAAACGTCATGGTACCAGTCAAGGTCATTTAGAAAGAGGTTCATCACTCATGTCAACGACTCAAAAAACTTTGGCTTCTTGTGGTAATACATATTGCACATTATAATATATTTTTATACATTGTAATATTAAATTTTAAATATATATATACATTTTCTAGGTATTGCTCGAGGCACTGACAAAAGTAAAATTATTGACATTCGTCTGGTATTACATGCTGCTGTACATGGTACAATCAACAGTCTAGACCATTTAAATGCTGTTTTGATTAAATGTGGTGAAGGAACACCACTTGAAAAATTACAACTTCATCGTACAAAAGCTTCAAAGTTGATTGAAAATGTAATAGCTCCAACGTTTTTAAAAGATCTTATTGATGATATTGGAGAGCAAGATTTTTCAATAATTTTAGACGAGTCAACTGATGTTTCCACTCATAAATTCATGGCATACTGCATCAGATATTTCAGTATCAAGAGCAAGAAAATTTTGACTAACTATCTTGGATTTAGTCAAGTTACTGAAACAACAGTTGTTGATCTATATGATGTATTTTGTCAATTTTTAGAAGACATTGGCCTTAAAATGGAGAATTTAATCGGAATTGGCACTGATGGAGCAGCAAACTTGTGTGGAAATAATCATAGTCTTTACACTTTATTGAAAAACAAAGTACCAAGCTTGCAATTGATCAAATGCACTTGTCATTCAATCGACAAATGTGCAGATTATGCGACTGATGAGTTACCATCAAATTTAGTGTTTATGTTACGTGAAACTAACAATTGGTTTGCTCACAGTGGTTTACGTTTGTCAATGTATGAGTCTTCTATGCAAGTCATAATGATGGCAAGAAGCCTAAAAAATTACTTTCTTTATCAACAACACGTTGGTTGGTCGTTTATTCAGCAAATAGTATTATTTTAAACCAATATGAGACTCTTAGAGGATTTTTCAACAACATTCAAGAACAACCAGATTAAAAAAAATGTTATACAGCTAGGACACTTGCAGAAATGTATAATGACCATTTCAATCATTTGTATCTAACATTTTTGGATGGAAGCTTGAAAGATCTTTATTGTATAAATCTAGCTTTTCAAAAACACAATGCAGATATAACAAAATTATATGCAGATCTTCGTATGTTGTTGGTGTCTAATGCTAGACGTGTATTTAAACCATGTTTTTTAAATACGTTTTTAGATTCATCAGACACCAATTCAAAAATGTTGCATCAAGCTGATCTCGATGCAATAGGAAAAGCAATTGATAAATCAAAGGAAGAGTTTGGATGCTCTTTGCTTCCTCTTGATTCAATGGATTTTGAAATAAAATTTGAAAAACTGGTCGAAGACAAACAACTTGCACTACCAAACAAATCTCTTATATCTTCTGACAATTTGATGACACTAAAAAAAAGAGCATCAGCCTTTATTATTCGCTTATGTAAAGAGATTAAAAATAGACTTCCACAAAATCTTAGTGTCATTGAAAAGATCAAATACTTTTCACTAGGAACGTGTCTTTCACAAAGCCATATACCAATAACAAATTTACCTTAGGAATTAGCTGGTGAAAATATTAATGGAGATGATATTGAGTCCTAGTGGCATCATTTACGTACTCTTAGATTCACTGATATTTCTTCAGAAATATCAGTTCTGTCCAGTCAAACTTAAGAACAGAAACCACCTGATAACCAACTGTCCAAGAATCGTAAAGCTTCTACACGAGTTATATCCGGATCAAGTGCATGGAATATGACAGAAAATATCTATTTCTAGTCAAAGAACGTCCTGTATTCTTATTTTTCGTCATATGTTTTCCATAGTAACGTACGAATTTCCGAAAAGCTGATTTTCAATAGATTTGGCTTTTTTTCTCAATTATTGCTCGGTTCAGGGTCGTGAAATGTTGAGACCAATGTCTTAGGACGAATTTTAGCAGTTTTTAAGCTGATTTACGTGATTTCTGTTTTTTTACTGTCACCGATCTAGCCATTTGACAGAATTTTTAAGTTTCGTCCAGTTAAACTAAAGAACAGAAACCACCTGATAACTAACTGTCCAAGAAACGTAAAGCTTCTAGACAAGTTGTATTCGGATCAGGCGTATGGAATATGACAGAAAATATCTAATTCTAGTCAATTAACGTCCTGTATTCTTTGTTTTCGTCGTATGTTTTCCATAGTAACGTACGAATTTCCGAAACGTTCGATTTCCATAGTTTTTGACTTTTTTTCCCAATCATTGCTTGGGCCAGGCTCAAAAAATGTTAAGACCAGTGACTTAGAAAGAATCTCAGCAGTTTTTAAGCCGATTGACACGATTTCTGTTTTTTCACTGTCACCAATCTAGCCAGTTGACAGGACTTTTAAGTTTCGTCCAGTCAAACTGTAAAACAGAAACTCCCTAATAACTAACGGTCTCAGAAACTTAATGCTTTCAGGCAAGTTATATTCGGATCTGTCGTATGAAATATGAAAGAAAACATCTAGCTCTAGTCAACGAACGTTGTGTATTCTTAGTTTTTGTTGTAAGTTTTTCACAGTAACGTACGAATTTCCGAAACGTTAGATTTTTATAGTTTTCGACTTTTTTTCTCAATTATTGCTCGAGTCAGGGTCAAGAAATCTTTAAACCAGTGTCCAAGAACAAATCTTTGCAGTTTCAAAGCTGATTTACGGGATTTCTGTTTTTTTACTGTCACCAATCTATATAACTCATGGGATTTTCGAGTTTCGGTTAGACAAACTGGCAAACAAAAACTTACCGATAATGTTCAAAAAACAGGTAAACTTTTAGAAAAGTTGTATTCCGATGAAGCGGATCAAATTTAACAGAAAACTAGCCGGACGGTATATACTGACTAGTTTCGTAACTGTCACCAAACAGTACAATCGGTCACGAAGTGTACAGTTTCATGACTCACCTTGTTAACAGCGATCAATTCGTAGATATGATGTCTATATAGTATCCTTCGATATACAATACTTCTTGATTATGTTTCCAATTAATTCAAATTACGTTATATTGTTCAAATGTGATTTAAAATCTTCTATTTCAAATTACTGGATCTTTCAGTTTTTTTACCATTATTTTGTCTTTTTTACGTAGGTGGGACGCTTCGCGTCACCTACGTATTGGATTTGTCTACCAAAAATTAAAAAACGCTCTCATTTCTAAAGTGATTGTCAGAGACACTTCTTGTGAGAACCGAAAGAAGCGTATTTTCAATCTCTTTAATTTCTATATTTCCGATTTTTTCTCAAATAATTATTAAAGTTGCAAGAGCCAAAAATGTTAAAAACCTTTTTTTTTTTTAAATATTGAATAACTTTGTATCTGTAAGCGTGATCGATTTGCAACGACTAATTAAAAGTTTTCTTTTATTTTTATCTTTAAATCGCCGCTATTTTGAAAACGATATCTTTAAAACTCATGGAGTTATTAGAATTCTAGTAGAAAAATTCGATGTGGCTGTTTTTTTCCCGATTTACATTGGAACCCAACAAAATCATGTTTTGTGGAGATTCGACGCGCAATGTTGGCAGCCCTGCTTAGTTCGTCTCACTCACACAGACGAACATATGTTCATGATAAAATTTCGTAGTGTTGTGACTAAACAATATGACATTTTATTTAAAAAAAAAAATTATACTAACTAATAATTGCACGTAACCTACCGGAGTATTGAAAATTTTAATTTTCGTTATATATGATTTATTCATTGTTAATATTTCTAACTTCTTTAACTATAATCGTTATCGGTTGAATAAACTATAAAAGTCATCTTGAATGTTTGTAGTCCATTAACTACACAATTATTGAGGTTTCTCACTATTTCTGATAAAGCGGCTCTTTTCGTGACAGTCATCAAAGTAGACAAATCGTACGATGTTAGATTCGTACAGTCACCAATCTAGCCAAAAGTCACCAAAGTAGCCACTTGACTCCCAAAATTGTCATCAAAGTAGCCATTAGACAGATATATATGTGTGTGTATTATATATATATATGTCTGAATGTACACATTTTTTCATCTTTTTGTGCATACATACGTACACAGGTACACACTTACATACAGATAAACTGACATGTGTGATTCATGTATTTCAATTCAGTGATATCACTGAATGATCTATAGTAAATATAAAGCAATAAAAGAATAAAGAATAAAGTAAATAAATTTTTTAATATCGTGATTTTTACGGAGGCTAGGAGCCATAAAGGTTCAGCCGCAGTATTGAAATCATCGGCAAAAAAAAAAAAAGTGTTATAACTTATAAAATAATTGTCCGAGAGAGTTCGTTTAGGGCTTAAAAGATGCGTCTCTGAGAACACTATTGCGCGTGATAAAAAACATTCCTCCATTATTTTTTTTTTTTATAGAAAATTAATGAAAACTTAAAATAAGATGATTTTTTTCATCATTCGAAAAATTATGGAGTGAAAACTATTGAAGTTAGACTATCAATCATGGTATGTTTTTTCTTCCAAAGATTCAGCTGTATAAGAATAAGTTCATAAAAGATATTTTTGGGCAGGAATGGATGCATAAATGACGGTTTTAAGGCAATTTTAGGGGATTCCCAAAAACGGGAACCTCGATAACTCTTGATAGAATTGTCGTAGAGTTTTCGTATATAGCTTAAAAAATGCGTCTTTCGAATACCATATATTTTTCTGAAAAATTATTCCTCTAGGAATCATAGTTTTTGAGAAAAAAAAAAAAACTGTTTTTTTCGATTTTTAGCTTTTTTTTTTTTCACTAATAAATATAAATAATTAAAAAGTAATTTTGTAAGTGAGTAAAAGGTATTTTAAAGACGCATCTTATGGGCCTAATATAACGTCCCTGGGATTATGTTTTTGAGACGATATCGTGTAAAAACCACATATTGCAAAAATTATAAATTCGATAACTCTCGATAAAATCATCGTAGAGACTTCATCTTAGACTCGAAGAAAGCGTTTTTAAAAACTCTAGAGCCGCATTGAAAAATTATTTTTCTAGACGGAATAGTTTTTGAGAAAAAAAAAAAAAAAAATTTCTTGTTTTATTTTTTATTTTTTTTGCGAAAAGCAATAATGCCTAGAAAAGTGGTTCTTAAACGCAGCTCTAGAGTTTTTGAAGACGCTTTTTTTAAGCATAGAATGAAGTCTTTCCGATGATCCTATCGAGAGTTATCGAATTTAGAGTTTTTTCGGTATTCGATTTTCACACGATATTACGCGATATCTCTGGATAGCATCATCGTAGCGAGGTTATGTTAGGCTTCCAGAAAGCGACTTGTGAATACCTTTTACCCACTAGCAAAATTTCTTTTAAATTAATTATACTTTTTTTAAAAAAAAAAAAAAAACTAAAAATCGAAAAAAACAGTTTTTTTTTTTTTCTCAAAACTATGATTCCTAGAGGAATAATTTTTTAGAAGAATATATGGTATTCGAAAGACGCATTTTTTGAGCTATATACAGAAACCCTACGACAATTCTATCAAGAGTTATCGAGGTTCCCGTTGTTATTACATGGTTAGCGTAACGTTACTCAATCGATAACTCTCGATAAAATAATCGCAGCGACTTCATGTAGGGCCCGAAAGATACGTCTTTCAAATACTCATAACTTGTAACAATTTTTTTTTTATGATTTATAGTTTTTTAGGAAAAAAAAAAAATGAAGATTTTTTGTTGGAAATAAAATATTAATTTACGTATAAAGCGGAAATAATAAAATAACATTAGGACCGTTAAATATTGTAACTCGATATATATATATTTCGTGTGATTAATTAGTTAGTCTGTTCTGGACCTTTGTCTGAAACACATAGCATTGACTTTGCCACCTTATACGTAGCTTTTTATATTAAAGAAATAATTAAACAAAAGTCTACGTTTTCAAACATTATTTATAAACCTTAATAATTTAATTAATTAATATTCAATATTTATTCTGAATTTACATGCAAAAATTCTAATATTTTTTTTTTTTCATTTTTTGATTTCGATGTATTTTACTTGGAAAAAAAAAATTAATAACGAGTTGGAACCGTTAGAGCGTGATAGAGTTAAAAATGACGCTAAATTTGAGCCTAATATGAAGTCTCAACGAGCATTTTATCTGAAGTTATTGAAAGTGCCGTATTAAAAAAAAAAACCGCCCATTTTAAGAAGCCTTTCTGAAGAGCTATTTCCATGAGTCTTGTCCATCGATTTTTCCAGAAACTTTATGACCAGAAAAAAAAAAAACTTATAAACACAATTTTATTTACAAAATCGCGTAACACGGCCACAATGGCCCTAGCCGGGCTCTCAATTTTCAATGGGTAACGCGGGCCACCAGCTCCAACACACGTTACCAGATCTTTTTTATATATTTTATTTTGTCACATATAATATGTGCATATTCTATCTAATTTTCATCAGAAATAATTTTTTTATTTTTTATTTATAACATCATTTAGATGATAGATTATTGTTTCTAGTTTATTTTAAATTGATATATTCATTAATCTTTTTTTTATCTATAAAATTTAATTCGGGTCGCGGATCAACGAGTTTTTCGGACAAAGGGAGGGACGGTAAATTTTACTCTACGACGCTAAAATTTACCATAAAAAACGTCACTAAACCTAACCAAATAACCAAATAACCAAATAACCAATTAACCAAAGAACCAAATAACCAAATAGCCATAATAATCACAATAATCACGATAGTCCAAATAATCCAAATAATCCATTGATGTCGATCCGGACCTGAAAATGTAAATCTAAAACTAAGTTGAGGGGTTTGCCTGGGTCGCTCAGTATGCTGGTTCGTGGAGAGAGGGCCAAGTAAAGAATGTTAAAATTAGGTCTCTGAAAATGATAAAACAAGGGGGAAAGCACAACAAATTACTCAACAAAACGATAATTATGGCACACAAATAACAAGTTTATTTATTAATTAAACAATTAAAGTATCAAAATTTATCACTAAGCACAAGGTTAACTTTATCAAAGATTATTAGATATTATTTAATAATGAACACAAATAACAAATTATGAGGCCTGACTTCGAGTCATGGACCTTGACAAGAAAAAGTGTAATACAAAAATTAATAATTAAGCAATTAAATAAACGATAATTAATGAAAAACAAGATAAGGCTGACCAACAAACTGTACGTGATAATGAGGGGGGATAGTCAGGAGAGGATGACTCCTGCTCCTTGGGTTTGGGCATAGATGACTCCAATACCGGGGTAGGGAAAAGACTATTCGAGATTCTGGGATGGCTCCTCAAGAACCTCGAACTTCCTAGTCGGAAGGCAAAAACCGGAGAGAGCGAATGTGACTGAAACATCAGCTTAAATAACCTGTGAGGTTTCCCTTTCCCCAGAAATATTCCCCTTCCTATTTGGCCAGCCCCACCCGACTAAATAATAATAATAAAATATAAATAATAATAATAATAAAATAATGATTTTAAGGTAGACGAGTGCAACTCGTCACATTATTTATTTATTTTTTTCTATTAGAAAAACAACAAAGTGTCAGGCAACGATTTCTGTCAGGAGTACACCATCTAAAAAACATCTATCAGTTAAATGGATCAGTGGAGATCATAATCATGAACAAGAAAAGGTAACATATTTTTAATATAATTTTTTTTTGTTTCACTTGAACTAATTGTTTGAGACTTGTTGAACTGTATGATTGTGAAACAGGAATAGGAATAGTTATAGGCATTGAATAAGAACATCCGTTTTTAAGTAAAAGAAAACTGTTTAACACTGTTATTTAATATAACTGAGGTTTATGTACATTTTATAAGTATTGTCGTTATTTAAAATAATAATCAATGTGTGCTGAGATAATGTGTCACATGTGCCGTAAATTTTATTAATCTTGGCACTTAGTCTGTGGTTTTAGAGCGATACCAAAGCAGATAAACGCTTGATATTATTGATCTGACGTACTTTGTTTGATATGTTCTGTGTAACTCTATGTGTAAATGAATTAGGTTAATAAATTGACATGTGTAACTGAATTTAACAATGTGTAACTGACAAAATATGACTATACAGTCTGTGTACGAAAATTAAGCGTGTTGCTTGGTGTGAAACGTGAACCTAACTAACTGTTGCCGGCCGGCCAGCTGTCAGTGTGTGTGAGAATATATATGTGTGTTTGACTTAGTATTTTGAGTGTGCTGCCGCTTGGCATGTATGTCAGAGTTTCTCAAACACTAATATATCCAAAAATTTTTTCTGTATGTAGTCATTTTCGAGAAGTTACTACAAAAAATTATCTAAGCTATCACCACATGACAGTGACATTGAAAACATCGATGATATTTTAGTAGATCCAACTGATCACAATAAAAAACATCAAGATCCAGAAACTGAAATTCAATTGTTAGATGAAAATCATAATGATTCATTATGCTCAACACCTGCAAATAATAATTTGATTAATCACTTGCAGTTACAACAGTCAACAAGTCAGCTCGATGATCATACTCATAATAAGTCATTTTTAGATTTGAAAGTTTCTTCATTCAACGATTCAAGTATAGACTTCGTCTTGAGGCAAATTAAAAATCTGTTTTTGGACTCCTCGCAAAATAAAAAGTTCGAGATATTATTTCAACTAAAAAAGCTGATTGAAATGTATAAACAAAATGACATGGATTTTTTAGATTGTGATGAGGTAACAGCTCAAGAATTTAAGCAAGCATGTCTCATGGTAATGGCAAATATAATTGATTAGAATAAAAAAAAAATTGAGTTTAAAAATTTTATAGTGTTAGTTTATAAACTCAATTATTTCTTCTATATTTCATTTGAAAAATATAATATTTTCTTGATTATTGTTTTATTTTAATTTTAACAAATTAATATGAAAAGTTTTCATCAATATATTATTAAGATACTATTTTGAGTATATAGTTAACTTACTAAAAATCATATATTATCTTGATAAAAAAATAAAATTGACATCAATAATAATGACTAGATAAAATTAAAATTATTATATATTATATTATTCATAAAATATAGTTATAATTTAATTTTGATGATAACAATTGAAAAAAACCTATAAAAAATATCTGAATACAGAAAAAAATTGAAAGAAAGTATTAAACTATACATTGTATTGATTTAAAAATGAAATAAAATAAAATAAAATTTATTTAAATAAAATGAGTTATTATATCATATTCATAATAAAAATTAGTTGGAAAGACACCTAGATAAAAAAAAAAATAAAAATAATGTATAACGATGTTATAATAATATCTAAATTAACAATATTGCTAATGATTGTAATTATATAATTATTATTAATATATAAATTTATATTATTATAATTATTCATATAAATTTTTTTTTTCGCATATTATTTATACACAAAATGTACAAATTTAACATTACGACGGTCTCTGAAAACTTTAGATTTGAAGACTAGCAATGCGCATGCGTAAACTTTATAAATTCCCACCCGTAAATGTCCCCGTCAAGCCCGGAAATCTCCCGTATGAGTGCCATTAGTGATTTCGAAGTTTTTTACCTTCTTTATTTGACTCAAAATAAACTCGTCACTGGACCATTCTAATGTTTTTTCCATAATGATTCATTATAATTTTTTTTACAGCACAATATATTGGCAAGTGTTCCATTTGGTTATCAAAAGAAATATGGGATGCTCCAAAAACACTAGATACTGTCACCTGGTGGAAAGGTTTTTGTTCCATGAGAGAGTTGACAAAGCTTGCAATAATTTATCTTAATTTTCCTTGTACATCAGCTATATGTGAACTTAACTGGAAAGATTTCAGCAACATTAAAACAAAACATCGCAATCTTCAGACAAACACTCGTACTATAAAACTTGTATCAGTAAAATACAATTTATCTCTCCTTGCTTCAGATCCATCAAAAAACAATAAAAAAAAAATTTATGAAGGAAGAAGAATTTGAACCAATATCTTTGGTTGATGCTGATAATGAAGATTCTGATGATGAAGCAGATGATTATGGATGTTGTCCTTCATTTGATAAATTAGTCTAATATTTTTTTAGTTATATTCAAGTCAGTAAACGGATGATTATCATATCATTCAATTATTTGTTTAAAACGAAAAATATCAGTCATTTTTAAGCCGAAAAATAAAGACAAAAGTAAGATACAATTCAAAAATATTCAAAGGTAAATGTAAATGTTTCAGTTAAACCGAAATTTTTGTTTATTAAATTGAAATTCTGATTTTTCTATTGTAAATAGTAAAGCTCAAGATTAGCTTAATTTCAAAATTTCATCATGGGATAACGATGGGTTCATTATAAAAAAATTTTTTTTCCATGTGAAAATTACTAAAATCAGGCAAGATCATATCCCAAACAACATGTTTTTTTTTGTTTCTTATAGAGAATTTCCTCACGATTACGGGAAAGATAGGAAAAAAATTCCCACGCATTCGCAAAAAGGTTAAAAATCAAGTTGAATTATCGGAAAAACGGCTATTTATCGGTTATATATCGTACAGCTAATAAAATAACGATTAATTCTAAAATTCAATAATGGCGATCGATAAAACTCTTCGTTATTGAATTTTAGAAGTAATAGTTATTTTATTAGCTGTACGATATATAAGCGATAAATAGCCGTTTTTTCGATAATTCAACTCGATTTTTAACTACTTTGCGCGTGCGTGGGAATTTTTTATGTATTTTTCCCGTAATCGTGAAGAAATTCTCTATAAAAAAACAAAAAAAAACATGTTGTTTGGGATATGATCTTGCTTGATTTTAGTAATTTTCACATGGAAAAAAAATTTTTTTATAATGAACCCATCGTTATCCCATGATGAAATTTCAAAATTAAGCTAATCTTGTGCTTTACTATTTACAATAGAAAAATCCGAATTTAAAAAAATGGCGATATCGTAGTTTACTCTTGTGATAGAGGGGTTTTTTGATTTTAACTCTGAGGTCGTTGATGGTAAAAATAAGAAAAAAAATCAGAGGTACATCTGAGTCGATAACAAACTCAAAAAAAATATTGGTTTTCAAATCTGGGAGGGTGAGGGAAAAAACCATGTGAGTTGACATGGAATGCCCCATATATATACTCAATACTCTGTAACGAAATTTATTATTTCGTGGGTTCTCGAAATAAATATTATTTATTTGAGGTCAAAGGACTATTAATAACTAATGGGAGTTGGCTATTAGTAGTCCAAGGGTCACTGCTATAACTCTGTGGAGGGTCAAGTCTGCTACAAGTGGTGTCAGTGTGGCACATGTTTCGTATATATTCGAGGTCCCGTAGCAGGCTTGATACATAAACCTCCAACGGTACTAGTCTTCCTCCCGTCCGTCGACGAGACGAACTCTCCGAAAGCTACGGGCCGAATCCTATACCTCATCGTGTTGCGGGCTAGGAAAGCGTCCTGCGCATGTCCGGGGCGATAGGTGAGAGAGCGCGTGAGTGGGAAGTCGGAAGACGCGCAGTAACTTAGCACTCAACGTCGTCGTGAGACGACACAACTTGTCTGGCTCTCGACCGATCACTGGCTTCTCTTGACTGGCTCTCTATGGTTCACTACTGGTTCTCTTTACATCGTTTGGATATCTCGTAAAAGCTCTCTAGGTATTAGAAGTTAAGTCGTGGTGAAACTCTGTCCGAATTTCCAATGACAGACTAATACTAATGATCACGCTATATGGCTCTCTTATTATAATAATAATTATTATATTCTCACTACGCAATGTGTATGTGTGAGTTCACGGTGGATCGCTGTAAATAATAACAATAATAATAATATTGAGATATATTATTATTGCAACGGCAACGTATGTGTAAGACCTGGTCACGATGGCTCGCTGTATGGTTCCCTATACTAAATACTTATATCACCTATAGCATATTTGCTCCCACACTTATGATGTTTGTGACGTCAGTATTTCCTATAGTATAGTCGCAATGTAATATAGGCGTATGTGACACGCTATACTTGGTTCACGATAGTACCTTCAGGTTTGGTTGCGTATTTCATAATCCAATCAGGTGGACCGCGCCCCTCTACCATTTCTAAGACTGAGTTAGGTTCCCGTATTTTGTTCTCGTGACTCCGACGGTTGTTGGCTTCCGAGATAACCAACATGGCTCCCCCCGGTGATTTAGAGGAGGATGGTGAGAAATCCTCGTTGTTAACCTTGGCCGATAGTTCTCGTCGTGCAGGTCAGAAAATCGGTTACAACCCACACACTCACAAAAATAGCTCTACACATACACTATACGCTTTAATTTGTAACCATTCAAAAATTTCGTTTGAAATTTAGACAATAAAATTTTTTTCATCAATCAATCAATCAATCTGTCTCGCCCCGTACCGACTTGTTTCAAACTGTATAGCAGAACAAAAGAAGTGCGTGTTGAGCTGGTGATACGTGCTGGTGTTTTAAGTGGTGACATTTTAATTCTGTTTATTGAAATTTATAAAATAAATTATAATTAAACATGGAACAGTGTCAAGATGATTATGAAGTTAAAATGAGAGGCCTCTTGATTAGCAAACAGTTTGAATCGTCGAAGGATATTATGAAAATTTTTCATGATAATGAAGTCCATAACTTTGCTGTCGACACAAGTACCACTGTGAGCTACAGAAATAAACAGTTGGAAAAATCAAAAAAGCCACTATTAGATGGAAAATTAAAAATACTATACAATCACAAAATATTGTAAATTGAAAGGTCTATCAAAATCAGGTGTACACAGGGAGGTTTCTTTGTACATTATCCTCAACTAATAGATTATTTATCATTACTTATTATTTATTATTATATTTTCAATTTTAATCACATCTGTTGATTTTCATTTAGATTCGAGATATTATTGATCCAATAGATCAAGATGTTAGTGATCCAATACATCATGATATTATTGATCCAATACATCAAGATAGAATTGACAAACTGAATCAAGATTTTGATCAACATGTTTCAATATATTCTAACACGAATGCTAGGAACAGAAAGCACAGCCACAGAATTGGTGTATATTTTTTAACGTTATAACTAATTTAATTAGTTTATGTAAATAACTAGACAATTTCTTTTGCTACACTAGTTCTTAAGATATTTTTCGAAATAAATTGAAATACTTCAAACAAATATCTAAAAAATCAATGTCAATTATCACAGAACTTTTTTGGCTACATTAAATCTGATTGGAAATATTTCTCATCAATTTCTTAGCTACATTTTTTTCTTAGTCACTGCTTCTCCTTAGTATTTTGATTTATAAAAATAAATTGCATGTATTTTATTTGTAGAAAAAAACAAGGTTAAAGACAAGCAGTAGCTACATTACTTCACAAGCCCAATCGTTTTCTTAGCTACTGCTTGTCTTGAGTATTTTCATTTACAAAAACAAATAGCAAGTATTTTATTTGTTAGCTAAATCAATTACTTCAGACAATCAATAGCTGAGAAAAAAATGTAGCTAAGGAAGCAATGTAGCCAAAGAAACTATATAGTAATCTACGTCAATTTCTTGCCTACTCTCGTCCACTTTAGCAAATACCTAAGAAATTAATGCAAATTTTAACATAAATCTATGGCTACATTTACTCTAGTAGATGTAATTCAACGACCTTTCCCGAGCTAGGGTTCTGATACGGAAAAAGGGGGAGAAAAATGGAGAAACGGTGGAGAAATTTTTCCACCAGGGTTAATGTAGCAAAAAAAATTATGTGGTAATCTACACTTCTTAACTATTTGCCAAAATAAATTTAAATTAAATTGATATGTCTAAGGGATTAATCGAACTGAAAGATTGTCTGGTAATCCTTATTAATTCCTTAGCTTAATTTGGCAAAAGTATTTAAATTAATCTGAATAATTTACAACCTTGTAACTGAATATTACAAACTGTCAAATGTAAAATCAGTAAAATTAATAAATAAGTTTTATTGGAATTTACTTTTTTTTTTTATTATATTGAGGCTTTATTGAGATCACATACCTAGTTATCTATTTGGCCAATTGGAATTTACTTTAATTTTATTTCAGTTATTATTTTTTTTTTGAGCACCGAATAACAAGTACGAAACTATTGGGACAAAAAGGTTCCAGCGTCTACCGTTTGAAGTGTTTTTCTATTGTTGCCTGGTGCATTGAAAAAAAAATAATATCAAGTGAAATAAAATTTAATTAAATTGCAATAAAATTTTATACTTCAATTTTTCGAATTTTTAATTTGACAATTTGCAATATTTAATGGAGCTTTGTAATTTCTTTAGATTAATTAAAATATTATTGGAAAATGAAGAATAAGATTGAAATCGAAGGCGCGGTGATATTTTTGCAGGACGCAATGGTCGAGGCGTATTAAAGTAACTGTCATCTAAGTGTTGTTAGGGATAAGAGGAAATGGTGGAGTAGCAAGCTACAAAAGCTAAGATAAAAAATGAATTGATGAATAGAAGGACGTCGGAGTTAACTTGATGAAACTTAGAAAAAATATGAAGCCCTGTGGTCTAGAGGTCAAGGCGTTTGCCTTGGGATGTGAATACCACCTGTAGCAGATCTCGAACTGCACTAGGTATAGTGAAAAGGTGGTGTGAAGGCACAGGACCACTTGTCAATCCGGACAAGACAGGACTGGTAGTCTTCACGAGTATAAGAAAGAAGGGTGGAAAAATCCAAAATTCTATGGTAAGGAAATTGTACCTTCAAACTCTGTCAAACATCTGGGTGTTATACTAGATAAAAGACTGAATTGGGAATTGCAAGTAGAAAGTGTTCCAAACAGGGCCGTTATGATGCTATATACTCTCAGAAGGATCTGCGGTAGAAACTGGGGTATTGATGAAGGGGAGATGAACTGGCTCGTGGAGGCTTAGCATCGAGACTAGGGATGTGAAAAAATTTTGTGACCGTCACATGACCGTTTTGTGACGCCGTCTGTGACCGTCTGTGACGCGGGCAAAAATCGTGACCATTTTCATGACCCAACTTTTGTGACCAAATTTATGACGACTTATCGACTGACCGTCAGTTTTACATCTAGTATGCCATCTATTGAATTTTTTCGTATTTTTTTTTTTTTATCAAAAAAAGAGACAGACGCACACACACAGACAGAATTGAAATTCTTATAAATTATTGATAAACAATTATCTGTTTTTAATATATGAATGAAAACCGAGTTATATTTTTAAATAATAAATATTAGGCCAAAGATAATATTAATTATTTAACTTGTTGAGTATCGAAAATCGTACTAAGAAAATATGGTCTGAAATGCAATATTCAATACAAATGAAATATTGAACAAATAATAATAAAAAATTATTTAATAAATTAATTTATCAAATTAATATTGAATTGTTAAATCTTATTTAACAATTAAAATTGTTAAATTTGACATATTATGTTGAATGTTCAACATTTAATATTGTTTTTCTTTTTTTATATTAAATATAAATTTATTTAATTGTACAATTTATTGTTCAATTGAATAAATTAACAGTTAATATAAAAAAAAAAAAAAACATTAATAAATGCGAAACATTTAACATAAAATATTAAATTTAACCATTTAATAATTAAATAGCATTCAACAATTAAATATCAATTCAATAAATTAATAATTAATGAAAAAAAATAAAAACAATATTAAATGTTGAACATTTAACGAAAAATATATATTGGTATATTAAATGTTTGTCTTGATTTAATCAAATAAAAAAAAAAATTCAAATTTTATGTGTTTTTTTTGATAATATGCATTTCTTTAAGGAATTTTTTTATCTAGCTTTTTTAAAAAACAAATTTTGTGACGAAAAAATGACGAAATATTTTGTGACGGTCTTTTTTACAACTATTTTGAAGATTTAAAAAAAAAAACCAATTGTGACGGAAAAAAATGTGACGAAAAAATGACGAAATATTTTGTGACGGTCTTTTTTACAACTATTTTAAAGATTTGAAAAAAATACCAATTGTGACGGAGAAAATGTGACGGAAAAAATGACGAAAAAAAAATGACGGTCACAGACGGTCACAAACGGTATTTTTTTTTGTGACGTGACACAAAAAAAAAATGACCGTCATTTACATCACTAATCGAGACTCTATGGGCCGGGACCAGTCGTAGGGGTTGTGGATTGCTTTGTTAAGACAGAAATTCGCGCCTATCAACACAGGGTACATAGGAAACTATGGAGAGAGAAGCTCAAGGCGAGGCAAACTCAAGATTTTCTAGGTGAACCTGAGCGGAAGGTAGCTAGGCAGCTATTAAATATGACTAGGTGTCAGCTGAGGCTAGTAGTAGGACTGGTAACGGGACACTGTAGACTCAGGGCACATCTGAAAAGGATAGGACTAGTACGGGATGACACTTGTCGCAAGTGCGACGAAGGGGTAGAAGAAACAGCGAGTCACGTGCTATGCTACTGCATTGGACTGGTCAAGCTTAGATTTCAATGCTTTGGGAAGCACTTTTGCGAACCCGAAGAGATCATAAAGTTATCAATGAGCGCGATCGCGGCGTTTGCTGCAAGATTGAGGGTATTGGTGGCTTAAGGGAAATGAGAGGACGGCAAAATGGACCGGAGGTCTAATAACCTATGCGGGCGCAGCGGTGACATAAAAAAGTAACATAAAAAAAAAACTTTTTTTCTATCATAACTTTAATAATCCAAAGAAGTGAAATATAAAAAAAAATAGCAAAATTTTGAAGTATAAAGTTGAATAATTTGCTGAATAAAAAAAAAAATTAGGCGCTTTTTATCATAATATTATTAACATGTATCGCAAGCGTTATCGTGATAAAGCGGCTAATTGTTTTTTTTTTTTTTTGTTTTTATCCAGCATATTATTCTACTTTATACTTTAAAATTTTGCCATTTTTTTTTTTTATTTCACTTTATTTGATTATTAAAGTTATGATAAAAAAATAAACAGCTCATGTAAAATGAGGCTTTCAGGGACATCAATTGTAAATTTATGTTTTGTTTTTATATTTCATTGTTGTAATAAAAATTTATTGAATCATTGTTTGTTATTTATTACTGCTGGTAATAAATAAAATAATAAATAAAATTTAGTCAATATTCAAGTCTTGACTACTTTTTAGGCTCATGTTTTGATACTCTGAAAAAAAAATAAAGGATTAACCGAGCTGAGCCAAGAGTGCTGGATATTGTTAGACAAAGATGAAACGCAAGCTATGAAGCGAAAGAGAGAAAGCTACTTCTTTATAGAGTACCGACCCAAGCTAAGCCGAAGACGAACGATATTGTAAGTCGAAGGGCAGCATAAGTTACTTTTTCTTATCCCCTCTCTAGCCTTTTTTTTTATCCTTTTCTAACTAAAGTGGGAATGCGCCGTTAAATAACTTTATAAAAAAAATTTATATTGAACAACTCTTCATCATTTATTTTAAACAATCAGTTGCAAGCCATCGTATTCCAAAAGACATTTTACCAACTCAAATCAACACTGGAATCGATGAGAATGTTGCATTTATTTTTAGAGGAAAGGAAAGTTCTTATAATTATCTAAATAATTCAACACTACAGCATTTTAGATTTTTACGTGAAATAAGGATTGGGCTCAATGCAAATATGTATGTGAAATCTCAAGTTGAGAAAGACAACGTATGTAATTTTTTGAATTCAATATATTTTCATAAAAAACATCAACTATTTATATAAAATTTTTTTTTTAATTAGACGTTTTTATTAAATCGAACTTGATTTTCTTATGAATATTTAAAAATCAGATACTTTAAAAATTACAATTGAAAATTTTTTCAAAAAATTAGTTTCAAACCAATTTAAAAAGTTATAGAATTACTATAACAGCTGTATAATAAAAATTGTAGCAAATATATAACCATACATTGTGACGAGTTATACTCACCTAACTTATATCATTATTATTATCATTATTATTTTTTTTATTATTATTTTGCGTTTTATTCATAATCATTAGTCAGGTAAGGTTGGCCAATAAAGAAGGGGTAATATTCCTGAGCAAAGGAAAGGCCTCTGTGGCTATTTAATTCGGTGCACAAGCACATTCACTTACTCTTCCTTGGCCTTCAGCCACAGAGGGTCTAGGTCCTTGGCGAGTTATCCCAGAACTAGGGCTTCATGTGGCACAAGACGAGACGAGATTCAACAAGTCTCGGTATCGGTCTCGCTCGTTCACACCAGGTCTCGGTCTCGGTCTCGCAGTTTTAAGATTTTAGGTCTCGGTCTCGTCTCGCAAGTATCGCCGGGTCTCACTTTCATACTAATATTTAATCGTTTAAGTAACGTAAAAAAAAAAATGATTAAATAATATCATGCATATAAAATTCGTGTAAAATAGAAACAATTAATATTGTTTTATCTAATATTTTAAAATTATGAATAAATATAATATAATGCCATAGATATTGAATTATTTAAATTAATATTCAATATCAATGAAATTATTTGTTATTATAACATATTAATTTGATAACATTTTTTCAATTGGCGTGTTTATTGCACTTATAAGTATCTGGTCAACTTGAGTTTTATTTTTTTTTATTTATTGATGATATTTTTATCAGTTCAATTTTGTCAACAAGTGAATTAAATGTAGTCACAATCAACGGTAGTGTCACATATTTTTGACCCCCTAAAATTTTTGAGACATATTCAAAATTCATTAGCAAACTATGAATTTCACTTAATAAGTCCCAACCTTGATCGTTTATCTCATATTTTTTTAATTTGGAATTGTTTGTCCACGATAAACATAATGCTGGTCTTAATTTTATTCCAATTTCTATCATATCGTGTGTTGTATTCCATCTTGTGACAACATCTAACAGTGGTTTGAGATATACGATTTTTCTGAATCAGCAAGCGTTTTCAAACTCGATTTGAATTGCATGTGATTTTCTGACTTTTACAAAAGTTGCTCTAACCTTATAAATTTCTTGTGAAGGTGTTAAGTTATTTGTGTCATTTATTGAAGAAGTTTGATTATTATTTTTATACACATCGTCGCCTGAAATTTCAGAGTCATCATCATAGCTATCATCACCAGTATCAATATCATTTAAAAAATCATCATGAACAATTAATAATTATTCTTTATCATTTGATGCTCCATCAAGGTCATCAATGGTCGTTCCATCCACCACATATGAGTTATTTTTAAAATTTTTTTCATCATTACAACCCATAAGCTTCAGTAAATCTTGAACACAAAGATTTAATATATGCGGAAAACAACGAAAGTGCTTATTTTTTGCATCAAACGAGTATCCTATTTTTCCCATCTTATTTTCTATTTCTTCAACAACAAAAGTCATATTTGAAGTGGCCTTATAGTTGTAATATCTTGAATTTCAGAAGCTTGCGGCAATGTCTCTCGGCTTCGATGTACGAGAAGTGGCAACAACAAATATTATCTATCTTCAGAATCTAGTTACCACACAATTCCAAGTCAAAATATTCCTAATTCAAAAAAAATTTTCCTACAAAATGTTTAAATTGCGAGTTTTTCATTCACAAGTTTTTCTTATCAAAATAATATGGGAATGACAATAAAAATTGTCTGTTTGTTAATCTCAAGTTTTGAATTGTTAATTAAACTATAATTAACTGACAATTATTGTAATAAAATTAAATTGTATACAACGTAAAATCGATACTTATAAGTATATTCAATCAGCGTCGGCCTTCGGCCTTCCTCGTCTACGTGCCCCGTTGACTCTGCATCATCTGTGTGTGTGCTAAGTGCGAGAGAGGATCACTCACATGGCGTCCGCGTGACACATACTATTTTTTGACCGAGCGGGCGGGAAACACCCGTTTGTCGTTCGCAATTTGTAGGGCGACAAAAACAGACTTTGCGCCACAAATTTAGGGCGACAAACGGGCAATTCCCGCCCGCTAGGCCAAAAAAATTTTTTTGATACCAATAATGTTTATTTATTAATAAATGTATACATTTTACATAGAAAAATGAAGTTATCAAGTAGAAAAATCTTAGCTACAGCAAATATATTTTTGAAAACAAAAATGATATATTTGTATTACATTTATAAATATATATATATATATTAGACCTCTATATATTAGAGTTGAGATAGAAGGCTCGAATTTTGAGGTTTTCTTATTTAAGTCAAACTTTTTCGATTGACCCATGAGCCCGAAATTTTTTTTTTTTTTGACCGGTCTAATATATATATATTTTTTTTTTTCGTGTTTTTTTTTCAATTAAAAACGCATGCGATAAATAAGTGTCCGACTCTGTCAAACTCAATGCAAATTTTTGATACACGAACGAGACTATATAACACTTAAATTATAAACAAATAGAAATATACATACGTAATTATTTTTGTTTTTTTTCCAAATTGTTTCACACGTTTACATCATTTATCTCAAGTCATGTACCTATGTATAGAAAACAAAAATAATTGATGTTTAGTTTGGTAAATAAACAAGGTCCATAAAGGTCTACATGACAAGGTCTTTATTGAATTATTCAGCATCTAATTTATCTTGATTTTCTTTATTTTTTGGCATTTATTTGGATATTATGTGTAAGTAAATATTAATAAATCAAACAGGCATTCAGAAATTGCTCAATTTTATCCATGGGTCACTGCAAAATCAGGATTATATAAGTTAAAAAAACAGCTACGAACTGTTATGGGATTTTGGAAAGTTGAACCAATTCTTAATCGACCCCAATTGTCATTCATATCAAAGCGTGACAATGCTGAATTAAGCACTAGCAGAATACATAGTTCAACTGGTGCTCGAGCCCTGATCATCGTAGATCAACGCTTGGCCTTGGCTTTGAATCCAACTGATAAGTACAATGTACACTTGTAATGTCTTGCCAACAGTTGACAATACAAAAGAAGTTTTATTTCTTATGGCAAAATTTGAAAATCACGAAGTTAATTTTCAGTAAAAAAAAACATTTATAAACAAATATTCGTCGTATATATCAGAGGAGGAAGCCAAACTGGTGTAAGGGGAACTCCTGGAAAGGATGGAGGAAATAGCGCTTGGCGATTTTGTCCCGAGATTCCAAGGCTGTTACCTCCACCGGAGAGGGATTAGGGTGGCTTGCGCGAATACCGAGTCCGAAAAATGGCTCAGGGCGAACGTGGAGAAACTAGAGAAAAGACAGGGTAAACTTCTGGTCATTGATCAAAAAGACCTCCCAAAATTAGTCAGAGTGATGGCACATAATCCAGATAAACTGGTCGAGGAATTCGGAGTAATACTGACGAGAATGGCCAGACGAAATCCAGAGCTACACACCAGCAGATGGGTAAAATATGAAGAGAACAAGGAGGCGGCCAAAGGCTGGCGTCTTGTTCTCGGCATACCGGAAGCTGATGTGGAACAGCTGAACAAGTTAGGGTTGAAACCTTTCTATGGGTTACGCCGGACATCTTTCCAGGTACTGGGCAAAAAGACCGGAAAAGGCCCCAAGATTGCGGAAGCGGATTCAGAAGGGGAGAAGGTGACCTAATAGTAGTAAGTATCTCTTTCGTTCAAATCAACTTGCACCGTAGCTGACAGGCTACGGCGTCACTTAAGCATAAGATAGTTAGCGAGCATACCAAAGTCGCACTGATTCAAGAACCTTGGGCATTCAAAGGTAGCGTCAGGGGACTAGGGTTAGCTTGGGGACAACTTTTTTATAATATTACGGTTTCTAGGCCTAGGGCATACGTCCTAGTTAGGGACGTGAATGCCTCCCTTTTAAGGGAACATTGTAGGAGGGATCTAGTAGCAGTGAAAATTGCGACTGGATCAGGAGAAGGTGGAACAGTGGTGATAGCGTCTGCCTAGATGCCACACGATTCATCTGACTCTTTCTAACGAAGTCGTAGCTCTCGTAGAGGACTGCAAAAATAGACAGTGGAATCTGGTACTGGCTGGGGATGTCAATGCGCACTGAGTCGCATGGGGGCAGCGACGACATCAACATTTGGGGCAGAGCTCTACTGGACTTCATATTTGCCACGAAACTAGAAGTTATCAATCAAGGTAGGGAACCCACTTTCTTAACTAGTGTAAGAAAATCGATGATAGACCTAACGATGGCCACACCGGATGTAGCAGGTAGAATTAAGAACTGGAAGGTATCCAATGTCCCGACGTTGTCAGACCACTGATACATTTAGTTTAAATGGTTTGCGGTGGCCGCGGCTAAGGGCGCGCAAACCTTCCGTAATCCACGCAAAGCAGATTGGCATGCGCATGAAGCTGAGCTGGGGAGAAGAATTGAGTATGTATATATATATATACGGGCATCACAGAAATTTGAACGGGAAAACTATGACAAGCGGCAGGAAAAAGAACTAGGGATAGAAGAAGCCATCTTTGGAAAACGCCATATTTTCCAAGGCCCAAATCCCTCCCCTATATGGGCGTAACTAGAGCGTCTGGAAAAGCGGGACTAGCCAACGCTTAAGGGTGGGTCCTAACAACCCTCAGCCGCCATTGAAAAACGCAATGGCTGTGCATCCCCCTAAAGTCGGCCGTCAAATGCGTCCTCTTTGATTTAAATAAACATTATTAATTTTTGAAAAATAAT
This sequence comes from Aphidius ervi, assembly GCA_015776835.1. Taxonomy (NCBI): domain Eukaryota; kingdom Metazoa; phylum Arthropoda; class Insecta; order Hymenoptera; family Braconidae; genus Aphidius; species Aphidius ervi. The sequence goes on from MKYW01000220.1 coordinate 108,465, forward strand.
TGATAATAATATCGATTTTATTTCAATAATCGATAGTTTAAACTCACTCCTTTTAAATATATACTATTTAAATTATAATAATTAACAATAATTTCAATTTTTTTTAAACAATCGATAATCCAATATTTCTTTTAAATATATTCATTTATTTACACAATTTTAAAATTGATAAAATATCGATTTTAGGTAAATAATCGATAGTTGAATATCCTTTTTAAATATTCATTTATTTACAAAATTTTGATTAATAAAATTTCAGTTTTGTTTTTGATCAATAGTTAATGTTGACTTTTTAAATATTTACTACTTATACAACAATAATTAATAAAATTTTAATTTTTAGTTAAACAATCGATAGATTAATATCCTTTTTTTTAAATATTTATTAATTATACAATTTTAATTAATAAAAATTCGATTATATTCAAATATTCAATACATTATTATCCCCTTTTAAATACTTAATAATTACACATTGTAACTTAATACGACTTTGATTATATTGTTAATAATCAATATATTACTATCCACTTTTAAATATATATTTATTCACACGTTTTAATAAATAAAAACCGATTTTATTTAAATAATAGATATATTATTATTCCGTTTTTAAATATTTAACAATTACACATTGTAAAGTAATACAATTTTCAATTATATCTTAATAATCAATAGATTATTATTCCTTTTTTTTTTTAAATATTCATTATTTACACGTTTTAATAAATACAATCTCGATTTTATTCGAATAGTCCATAACGTAATATCCCTCGTTAAAAATTCTTTTATTTACAAAATATTAATTAATAAAATTTCAAATTGATAAAAAAAATCGATAGTTAACATTCACGTTTTAAATATTAATTAGTTAAACATCGATAATTAACAAAACTTCAATTTTACCCTCAATAATCGATAAGGCAAAAATCCCATTTGAGTATTTATTTTTGTTACACAATTTTATTCCGATTGATTTTAAATATTCGATAAAAAGAATTTACGTTCAAATGTTTATTATTTATACAACAGTAATTAATAAAAATTTTCATTTATTTAAATAATCGATAATTTAATATCATTCAATTTGGTTATACATTATTTACGCAATAAGTCCGATTTTGTTCAAGTGATCGATAGTTTAATAGCATGTTTGTGGAACAATAATATCAACTTTATTTAAATAATTTGAATAAATAAATTTTTTTTTATTATTAACTTTTTTTTTGTTGAAAAAAAAAAAAAAGAAAATATATGATAATAATTTTCACCCGTACTTGGATTAGAATGCGAACAAACGTCGTACAATTGAAAGCACTTCTTGAAAAATCAAACGAACCTTCATGCAAAGTATTTTATAGGTCATTAAAACTTATACCCTATTTATAAATAATATGAATAGACAAGGTAATGAATAAATAATAACAATATAGTATTGTTGTTTAACAATTATAGCAATTGCTTTAAAAGAAAAAATATATAGATACCATCCTATAACCGCCGGTAAAACAGGCATCCAAAATAGACAAGTTGTCTAGGAATTACCGACGGCCGCAAATATATATATATTTTACCTTCAGTACAGATATTTTTGAAAATTCAATATCCTCTTTTAAATATTTACTACTAGGACAGTATCAATTTATGAAAATTGTTAATTTTACTTAAATAACTGAAAATTCAATATTCCCTTTTTTAATATTTATTACTTACGCAGTAATAATCTATAAAATATCGATTTTGTTTAATAATCGATAATTCAATATCTTTTTTTTTAAAATATTCAGTATTTAAACAATTTTAATGAACAAGATATCGGGTTGTTTTTAATAATCGATAATTAAGTATTTTTTTTTATATTCAACATTTAAACAAGTTTAATTATAAAATATCGATTTTGTAATCGATATCTTATTATTCCGTTTTTAATATTTATTTACTTACACGTTTTGATAAATATAACAGCGGTTTTATTTTAATAATCGATAAATTATTATTGTCCTTTAATTATTCAATTATTTACACATTTTAATAAACGAAACATCGAGTTTATTTAAATAATCGATACTCCCTTTTTAATATTTTATTTATTTATTTATTTATTTATTTATTTATTTGTATAGTGCATAAGCCCAGCAGTATAAAAACCAAAGTAGGGCTACAGAAATATTTACAATGTTTAGTTAAATTTAATAATTAGTTAATTAATTAAATAATTAGTTTCTTGCAAATAATATCAGTATAACAACAATACTAATTGACAGATCTTACATTTTTTAAACCTTAAAATTATGATAATTAGTATAACTAATACGAAATATGATAATTTAATAGAATTTAGCAATTCCACATGAGGCCTTTGAGGCACCAAGTTAACAATTGGATATTTTTAAACATTCAACAGCAAATTTCGGCGATATTTTTTTGAGTTGCATGATGTAACTGAACAGTGAAGTTTTTTTGCAAATATTGTTGGTGATATTAACCATACGAGAGATGGGTGATGATGATGTGACGCTAGCAGGGGATGGTGATATGGTGAAAGGTGCAATTGATCGTAGTTTGTTAGTAGTAGTGTTGAAGCGGACTTTATAAAGTACATCATGACATTCAATGTCACCGTGTAATAGTTTTACGAAGTAAATGATCAGTGCTGCTTTGCGTCTATGAATAATATCCTCCATATCAGCCATGGTCAGCAGAGTCACATCATCAGTCCCTCTCATCGGGTAGTGTCCATGTATTTTAAAGATTAAAAATTTTAAGAACCTGCGGAGTACCTTATTGAAAAGTTTATATTGTTTTTTGTTTCTTGGTGAGTAAATTATAGAGCAGTAGTCAAGTTTAGACTGTACAAAAGAATAGTATAGTGCCTTAATTGAGTTGGGATTGTTAAAAGACTGAGACAGTCTGATGACAAAGCCCAAGGCCGACATAGCAGACTTGACTAGTCTTTCAAATTGATAATCAAACAGCATCTTGGTGTCAAATGAAACACCTAGATCAGTAACAATATTAGTGCGTTTTAGAACTAGTCCTTGCATGTGATAGTCCGTGATGGTTATTTTTTTACCTTTACCATAAGACATTGCAATGCATTTGGATATATTCACTTCTAATTTGTTCAGAGTACACCAGCCAACAAATTTGTTGATATTTAATTGTAAAAATTGACAATCTGTTTTTGTTGTGATAGGTAAGAATAGTTTGACATCATCAGCATAAATTAGTGTATAGCAAGACAGATGTTCAGGCAGGTCGTTGATGTAAATATTAAATAAAAGTGGCCCAAGGTTAGAACCTTGAGGCACTCCCGAGGTAGGTGTATATGGAATAGAGTATACTCCATTGACACATACAAAGCACTGACGATTGTTAAGATATGACCAAATAAGTTTAATAATACATTTAGGTAGATTAATGGCTAATAGCTTTTTCATCAATATTACCCAATCAATTCTGTCAAATGCCTTGGACATGTCAGTGTATATTACATCAACCTGACACTTTCTGTCCAAGTTGGATATCACATATTCAGTGAATTGTAACAGGTTAGTGCAAGTGCTACGACCCGAAGTAAAGCCATGCTGATAATTGGAAATGAATTGACCGAAGTACGACATGATAATATCAATTAATAATTTTTCAAAGACTTTAGAACATATGGGTAGTAGAGATATTTGTCTATAATTTTCAATGAGTAACAGGTTACCTTTTTTTGGCACTGGAACAACCTTAGAGTTCTTCCAAGAGCTGGGAAAGGTACCCTGTGTTATAGCCTGATTAAATATGTATTGGAGAGGGTAAATCAAAGCATCTGGACATACCTTAATAATAGCTGCGGACAGATTGTCAAGGCCAACTGTATCTTTATTAGAGAGCTGCAGCAGTGCTCTAGCAACTGCATCAGTTGAAATTGTAATAGTAATATTATTGTAGTGTGAAGTATTTGAGTAAATAAGTTCGTGAAAATCAGAGATAATGTTTTTATTGTGTAAGTGAAACACACTGAGAAAGTGCTTTGCGAATAAGTTAGATATTAAGGTAAGGTCAAATATTGGACCATCCACCGATTGGATACAAGATATTTTTGTGCTATTGTTTTTTATTTTATTTATATGACTCCAAAAAGTTTTAGGACAATTGTTTAAACTATTTTCGATCTTATTGTTGTAGCATTTAAAATCCTGTTTAGTAATCGTTTTTATTTGATTGGATATGTCTTTGATTCTGTCATAATTAATTGATGAGTTTTTATTTTTATTATTTTTAATTATTTTTTTATATTTATTTTTCGTTGCTATTAGCTTAATTAATTTTTTAGAGAACCAATTAGGGAATTCCTGGTGTCTGTGGATTATGAATTTATCCAAATAGTTATCATCTAAGATTGAAAATAGCTTAGTATAGAAGGAGTGAAGTAGTACGTCTATATCCACGATAGGGCGGTCTAGGGTAGTTGCTTGAAATACAATGTCCCAATTGACGTCCCTAAGTTGTAACTTAAAGCATGGTATATCAATATTTTTAGTTTTATAAGTTCTCACGGTCTTATCCCTGTTGGTTATTTCGGTGCTATTATTATTGGATGTCCAGTCGCGTTTGATTGAGAGGACCAACGGTGGGTGATACGTATCAGGAGACACCAATGCATCAGCTGTGGTAGTGTAACAGAAAGTAACATTAACCAATACCAAGTCAAGTATTTTACCCATGCCATTTGCAATTGCATTAACCTGTCTGAGACCCACAGATGATAATAAATTAGCCATTGCAATACATATTTTGCTGTTATTATTATTATTAGATGGATTTTTATTACTATCATTACTATTAGTGTAATTAGGGAGATTGAAATCGCCTGCTATGATGATGTTACCTTTGGTATTTAGTAAAAAATTTTGAAAGAGTTTTAAAAATTTTATAAATAGCTTACTGTGACTATTGATGATGTCCGGAGGGACATATAAAGTGAAAATTTTGTAGTTAACATTAAGATATTCCGTAAATACACCGAGAATTTCAATCTCCCTAAGTTCACCAATTTCTTGAGGTAGGTTGATCATATGGTGTTTATTTAGTTTAGTATTTAGTGCAACCAAAACTCCCCCACCTCTAGTTTTGGTTACACTTGATCTATCCTTTCTATAAACATAGTACAATGAACTGTCGAAGTAGTGGCTGGACGATATTGAGTCGTCAAGCCAAGACTCTGTAATAATTATAATATCATGAGTACAGTGTGATGAATTTAACAATATTTCATTAGCTTTTTTATTTTTTATGCTACGTGCATTCTGGTAATATATATTTAATTCAGGATAGTTGTGTTGATCATATTGAAGATTGTTAAGTATTGATGATGATGAATTAAAAGAATTTAAAGAATAAGGATTTGTACAGTTCTTAGTATATGTTATGTTTGAGTTATTAGAGGTAGTTTGGGTAGGTAAAACCTGGTTGTACTGACAAGAGTTGAAATGATCAATATTGCTGATGATGCTGTTGGAATTCAGTTGGTGGTGTTGCGGTGTTTCAACGTGATGATTCTGAACTGGCCATTCAGGAATCTTATGGCTGAATTTTGAGCACCCGATTGTGCTAGCTGGTCTCTGAGTTGGTTCCGTTGTTTTAGTTGAGTTGGTGAGAAGTCGTTGGTAATGTAAAGCTTGTCCATCCAGTCTGGCAAGAGACGCTTGCTCTTGGCCATGAAAAAGTGCTGCATAAATAATTCTCTATTAGTTATACTGGAAAAACGGACCTTGGTCATCCTTGGCTTTGATAGATTGCCAGAGAAAGGATGGATGCGGGAGGAGGTGACTTTGATGTTACCAAGTACTGGTGATATATCTTTCCAAATAGTATTAATTATAACGTCAACCTTACCTCTGTCTGCATCCAATCTAAGCTTATCTGTTAAATTATCATCAACTATCTCAGGGATACCAAATATGATGAGATTAGACATTCTACCAATTACATCTGAGCAATTATTGCTATTGTTGTTGTTGTTGTTGTTGTCCTTAATATCGTTTGTGATTAACTGAATTTGTTCAGCCTGAGTATCAGATACCATTTGGAGTTGATTGACAGCAGCAGATATATTTGTGACAGTTTGTTTAGTTTGTTTAATGTCAGCATCAAGATTCTTGATTTTTTGGTTAATCTCATTTGTGTATACAGTAACTTGTGATGCTAGAGAGTCAATCTTCTTATTTGAGGCCGCTGCAGATGCAGCAATAGCTAAGTTCATGGACTCAGTCTGAGCATCCAGCATATTTTTTAGTTGGTCAATTAGTGACAGCTCAGCTTTTTTTGATGGTCGACCGGCTGTTCTAGTGATTCTCGTAATATCAGCACACAATTTGGTGTCCAACTTTTGTAGTTTTGTGCTAACAATAGCATCTACATTGACAAGGGTATCATCAGATGAATCAACAGACAGGCTACGCCTATTTGGTGATCTGACAGTTGCCATGGTAATATTGCAGGTTAATGTTATGTAAACAAATCCAATATAAAAATATGTTCAATACCCTATTGTCGATAATGAGGAGTATAGATGTACCCCATCTATGTTTGAAACAGATTTATGGAAGATCGATCGATAGTGTTGGGCACTGTTATATCAGAGAGGGCGTGCCGGAGATAATTGTTATTCACCAGGTCAAGGAGACGATGTTGCTACAAGTAGATGAGCAAAATTAATGTTGAGACCCCAGCCGGATGCAAAAATATACTCAATGAATAAGATAAGTTAAAACAGTTTACTTGATTATTCCTAATTGAAACTGCAGTATTTTAGTTTTGATATTGTTTCACTTATTATTATTTTTCTTTTTTTTTCACTTTCTTTTCCTAACCTTAAAAAATTGTTGGAAGATCCAGATTTTAAGACACAGATTTAATGTTGCTTTTATTGTAATTATCGAAGTAAATGACGAAACACACTGAGACACCAGGCACTAATGACACTGAAATAATATGCTATTGTTGTTGATAATAACTGTATATAAATGCACAAGTATATAAATGCATATAAATGCACAAAAAATCACAGAAAAATGTGACCATGCGGTCAAAGTGCACTGCTCAAACAGAGAGATATGTTTGAATGTTAATTATTAAATTTAATTTAATTTTCGATGGCACTAATTAATAACTGTTAAGAGAGAGACGCTCAAAGAGTTTATAGTGTATATAATTAATAAATGAGACAAATTTATGAGGAGCGACTCTGAATCAGTGACTTCACTTGTCGGCCATCTTTGATTATGTGAATTTAACAATTTACATTTTTTAATAAACAAACGATCGAGTTTATTTTAATAATCGAAATATTATTATTCCCTTTTTAATATTTCAACATTTTACACGTTTTTAATAAATAAACAATCGAGTTTATTTCAATAATCGATATATTTGTATCCCCTTTTTTAATATTTTAACATTTACATTTTTTTTTTTAAATAAATAAACGATCGAGTTTATTTAAATAATCGATATATTGCTACGCCCTTTTTAATATTTTAACATTTACACATTTTTGATAAATAAACAATCGAGTTTATTTAAATAATCGATATATTGCTACGCCCTTTTTAATATTTTAACATTTGCACATTTTTAATAAATAAACAATCGAGTTTACTTTAATAATCGATATATTATTATTTCCTTTTTAATATTTTAACATTTACACATTTTTAATAAATAAACAATCGAGTTTATTTAAATAATCGATATATTATCATTTCCTTTTTAATATTTTAACATTTACACATTTTTAATAAATAAACAATCGAGTTTATTCAAATAATCGATATATTATTATTTCCTTTTTAATATTTTAACATTTGCACATTTTTAATGAATAAACAATCGAGTTTATTTAAATAATCGGTATATTATTATTTCCTTTTTAATATTTTAACATTCACACATTTTTAATTAATAAACGATCGAGTTTATTTAAATAATCGATATATTGCTACGTCTTTTTTAGTATTTTAACATTTGCACATTTTTAATAAATAAAAGATCGAATTTATTTAGATAATCGATTTATTATTATTTCCTTTTTAATATTTTAACATTTACACATTTTTAATAAATAAACAATCGAGTTTATTTAAATAATCGATATATTATTATTTTCTTTTTAATATTTGAACATTTACACATTTTTTTTTATAAATAAACGATCGAGTTTATTTGAATAATCGATATATTACCATTCCCCTTTTTGATATTTATTTCTTTACACTTTTTAATGAATAAAAGATCGAGTTTCTTTAAATAATCGATATATTATTAATTCCTTTTTAATATATTAACATTTACACATTTTTAATAAATAAACAATCGAGTTTATTTAAATAATCGTTATATTATTATTTCCTTTTTAATATCTTAACATTTACACATTTTTAATAAATAAACAATCGAGTTTATTTAAATAATCGATATATTGCTACGTCCTTTTTAATATTTTAACATTTGCACATTTTTAATAAATGAAAGATCGAATTTATGTAGATAATCGATTTATTATTATTTTCTTTTTAATATTTTAACATTTACACATTTTTAATAAATGAACAATCGACTTTATTTAATTAATCGATATATTATTATTTCCTTTTTAATATTTGAACATTTACACATTTTTTTTATAAATAAACAATCGAGTTTATTTGAATAATCGATATATTACCATTCTCCTTTGTGATATTTATTTCTTTACACGTTTTAATAAATAAAAGATCGAGTTTATTAAAATAATCGATATATAATTATTTCCTTTTGAATATTTAACATTTACATTTAAACAATTTTTAATTAACAAAATATCGATTTTGTTTAAATCATCGATAATTTGATAGTCCTTTTAAATATTTGACATTTAAACAATTTTTAATTAACAAAATATTGATTTTGTTTTAATAATCGATAATTTAATATTCCTTTTTGAATATTTGAAATTTGAACATTTTTTATTAACAAAATATCGATTTTGTTTTAATAATCGATAACTTAATAGTCCTTTTAAATATTTAACATTTAAACAATTTTAATTAACAAAATATCGATTTTGTTTTAATAATCGATAATTTAAGATTCCCTTTGAAATATTTGACATTTAAACAATTTTTAATTAACAAAATATCGATTTTGTTTGAATAATCGATAATTTGATAGTCCTTTTTAATATTTGACATTTAAACAATTTTTAATTAACAAAATATCGATTTTATTCTGAATAATTGATAATTTAATATTCCCTTTTAAATATTCAACATTTAAACAATTTTAATTAACAAAATATCGACTTGGTTTTAAATGATCGATAATTTAATATTCCCTTTTAAATATTCAACATTTAAAACATTTTTAATTAACAAAATATCGATTTTGTTTTAATAATCGATAATTTAAGATTCACTTTTAAATATTTGACATTTAAACAATTTTTAATTAACAAAATATCGATTTTGTTTAAATAATCGATAATTTAATATTCCCTTTCAAATATTTGACATTTAAACATTTTTAATTAATAATATATCGATTTTGTTTTAATAATCGATAATTTAAGATTCCCTTTTAAATATTTGACATTTAGACAATTTTTAATTAACAAAATATCGATTTTATTCTGAATAATCGATAATTCAATATTCCCTTTTAAATATTTAACATTTAAACAATTTTTATAAACAAAATATCGATTTTGTTTCAATAATCGATAATTCAACAGTCCTTTTTAAATATTTGACATTTAAACATTTTTAATTAAGAAAATAGCGATCTATTTTGAAAAATCGATAGTTAAAATTTAAATTTTAAATATTTACTATTTTACACAACAATAATAAATAAAATTTTAATTTTTATGTAGAAGATTGATAGATTAATAGCCTCTTCTAATCAATTTTCTTTTAAGAAAGAGCGATTTTAGTTAAATAATAGATAGGTCGATATCCCTTATTAAAAATTCATTTATTGGCAAAATTTTGTACAATTGACATTATAAAAATTAGCAATAATATCGACTTTATTTAAGCAATTTGAATAAATAAATTTTTTTTATTATTACAAAAAATATATAAAAATAATAATTTTTCCCAGTACTAACAGACGTGTAGGAATTGAAATTTTTCTAGGAAAAAGTTAATAGACTACTTATATCATTCATTGATATAATATTAGTACTATTCTTATAAATTATCAAATTAAAATCTAATTTCCCAAATATTCTTTAAAATTATTTACAAAATTCTTACCGTCATTTCAATTTAAACGCTAGAACGCGTGTAGAAATTCAAATTTTTCCAGGAAAGAGTTAATAGACTACTTATATCGTTCATCGATATAATATTAGTACTATGCTTATAAATTGTTAAATTAAAGTTAATCTTTTCAAATTCCCTTTACAATTTTTTTATTAACTGCCCACACGTGGATTCAAATACTCGCATGAGTATAAAAAGTAGAATTTGTTCTTTCTTTTATAAAAATCAATAAACTACCTATATCGTTCATTGATATTGTTACGTTTTAGGGTTAAAATAAATGATATCTCTCTTTTCTATTTAAATTAATAGGTCTTTATTCA
>MKYW01000221.1:0-26330 GCA_015776835.1 Aphidius ervi
TTTGATTTTATCGAAAATATTTTTTTTTTATTATCAAATGTTTCGATGTTACACTGAGATCCAAACGATTTTTACAAGAAACTTTTTTTTTTTCGCTCAAAAAGTTTTCTTTTTCACTGAAAGTCAATTTTTTCCAAGACGAATATGTTTCAAATAGAGAAAAAATTTTTTACAGTGTGTGAGTGCTGTGTGGCTGAGTTTGCAGCTGCGCATTCATCCAGCGAATTTATGATTTAGCTACATCTTGCGTTCGAATTTTGAATTAATTAAAAAAACAAAAACAATTTAATCTATGGCGCGTAAACACACACGTGGATTCAGACGCCATAACGATAATAATTTTCGACGCTCGATTCTGATTGGTCAACTTAAAACGTTAATAACTCAGGCACAAAGCGTCGTAGACCCAAAATTTAAAAACATTTACTATTTAAAATTTCACGTACAATCTCGTAGTATACCTACTATTCGCGACTTACGCTTCATCCTGTATATTTTGAGTATATTTTAGATTTACTTGGTTAAGATTAATCGTCTAGCAAAATTATTTCTAATGTTTTTATTAATTGAGTTAAATACATTTTGGATCATTTGTATATATATTTATTTCAGATCAATTCAATATATATTTTATATCTTTTTCATATATATTATAGATCAATTCCATATATATTTTATATTTATCCATATATCGTATGGATACTTCACCTGAAAGAACAGTCATTTTATTTATTCTATTCAGAAATTTTCATTTTCGTTCAGAAGAATTTTTTTTCTTTTGAAAAATTATTTTCCTATGAATTTTGTATCTTTTTTCTGAAAAGAATGTATATATTTATAATATATAATTTATATATATTCTATATCTTTTTTATGGAAAAGATATAAAAAAAAATATAAAACAGACATGCATATCTGTCAAAATTAAGATATAAACGAGATATACTCGATGTATACTCGATATATACTCGATATATACCCGTGATATAACTTTTTTACGTGGGCATACTCCATTTGAAAACTTAAGCACTTAGCGAACTAGGCATATTCCATCGACAAAGTGCGCATGCTTGTAATTTACTTTTTAATGTCGTATTTTCGATGAGTCAGTACCACGTTTCAGCTATATTGAGTAACGTCGTGCTTTGATCAAACTATACATCTGGTTTGTGAGCTAGTGATAAATATAGCATCCGGAAGAAGAATCTGAAAATACCCAGTGTCATGGGTAATAGTGAGACGAAATTATCAAGCAAACATTTTACATTAACCGAAGATAACTCCAAAACTAACCAAGTTAGCATAGGTAAAGAAAATTGACTGTTTAATGAATAAAAACAAAAATATCATCCAACATCAGAATATGGTAAAAATAATAAAGTAAGATCTGATTTCGATCTTCTACGAATTACATTAAAAATTGACAAGTGATATGAGCAATGCAAATCTAAACGTATGTATTTTATATGGAAACTAACATCGTTATCACAAAATCATATGAAAAATAAATTCGAAGAATAAAAAAAAATTTCTTGAAAGAACAAAACAAAAACATTGTTATAAAAACTAGACCCGAACGATATGAATTGTAAAACATATTCTCTTCTGCCGTATATAACGTGCTTTTAATTTTAGAGCCACGTGTACGATCATGTAATAAACAGTAGTCAGTTTGGCTGTTCCGTTTTCAAGTAATAACTGTTTTTTACTATATTACAGACTCTATGATTTGAATAAATAATCAAATAAATAAATAAATAAATAAATAAATAAATAAATAAATAGGGAAGAAGTTTATTTTTATAAACATTCAAATTTCATCAGTTATATAGTCTTTATATAAGATACCTTAGGGATAGATGGGAAAAAAGTTTTGCAAAAAGTATGCCTCTCCTTGCCTACTCATTTTTTGGTAAATATGAAAATTTAAGACTATCTTGTAAATTTAAAGTTTTAATCTCGTCTGCAACAGAATAAAACATAATTATTATAACCTTTTTCTTCTACATTAAATGAAAAGTTTTAAGTGAATGCCGAGATACCTATGGCTACAACGGCGATATTGAGATATCTCGCTTTCTATTATAGTCGCCACAACGATACTCGGGTCAAAGAAAAATATGGTCAGAACGGGGATACTATTCAGTCTTAAATACACGGATAAAAATATTTTCTATGTCTGAAAAAACTTCTTTTCATTGAAAGAAATATGAAAAACTCTAGAAGCATCGATTTATATAAGAGATAGTAATTAGTAATGAAAAAAAAAATTACTAGATCTAAGGAGATTTTGTTTTAAATCTAAAAAAATTATACTTGTATTGGAAAATAAATTAGTTCTAGAATAGATGTTTGTGGTACAGAGGCAGAAAATGGGTGTTTAGTGCTTCGAGTCCGCTGTGACATAAACGACAGTAAAGACATAGCAAGATGCCTGAGGCGTAGCTTTGATGTACTCTCCACTCGATGAAGCGGAATGGGTCTTCTTAAAGCTAAGTAAGCGTGTTTCGCTTTCCAAACAAGCGTATTTCGTTTCACAAACATGTGCATTGCGTCTTTTGTAAAGCGAAAGACGCTTGCTCAAAGCTTTAAGGAATGAGGAGGCCTATATTTTGCTTTATTGAGTACGGCCTGCAGCAAGGCTAAAAAAAATACATATAATACCTCAATGCAACTTTTTTTACTTAAAAGCTTTATTTGATTCTCAATAAAAATAAAATAATAAATTAAAAATTGATGTATTTTTCTTCAAAAGTAAAAACGATAGATTTATTAAGAACTCAATTTAAAAAGAAAGATGAAGGTATTTAATTAGGTATGAAGACTTAAGAAAAAATATTAAAAATTGAAAACAATCTATTGTATATTTTGAAAATTAAATTTTCGGATTCAGTACAACAATTATATTTTCAAATGCTGTTATTTATTTATTTATGGTTCGTAATCCCTATGGAAACCATTCTTTTATCTCTACTGAAAAATAAATTCTTAATGAAGGAGTTCGCAAACTGAAGAGCACTTTCTTTTAATTAATAAAGTTCACTTCGTAAAATAGAAAATCAAATACTGAATAAAGTATCATCGTTTCGATCGATAGAAACCCATATCTTCAATGATGTGAAATTCAATTTACAAATATATTTAAAATAAATTAAATGAGCTTATAAATAAATAACTGGACCTTAAGAAACAATTGTTCTGAAATTTGTGTCGAGATTGAGTCGTTGAAGTTTGCATCATGATGAATTAGAAAAATTTTCAGAAGATCTATTGATTGAGTTATTAAACTGGAATCATATCATTATCATCAATTTCAGTGCCATCGTCAAGAAAAACCTTCAAAAAATAATCAGATACATATTAGTTTCAGAGCAACTAAAAATTTTTTCTTGTTCTAAAATTTTATTGTAATAATTAATAAAAGCATAATACCTTGTATTGTCCTTCAGATAGATCGAGTTTTTTCTGACTTCCTTCCAGGACGTGTTCCAAGGTCTCAGCTCTAATGAATTTAAAGTTAGGTGTGCTTGTTATAGCCTCTTTTTTTGGGATTCTAATTCTAAACATATTTTACATAACTAAGAATCTAATTCTAATAGTGCATACGAGATTACTTATGCTACTAAAACTAAACATAAAAACGTATGGCTTATTATTATAATTCAAAATTACTTATGAGAAATATTTATATGCGATTATTGACCAATCCAAAATGAAGCTTCACAAAATAAGATGAAATGATATTATAAATATAAAGACTTTCTTCAGGCGGAAGATCAGCAAACTTTATACACTGATAACGGGTTTTTTTCCCCAATTGAAACGCTTGAATATCATAAATAAAAGTCTTCTCCATAATTTCTACAAGAGCATACCCATTTTTACTATCATCATCATCATCATCATACAAAATATTAATTATATTGCCTACTTCAACTTCATATACATACATGCATGAAATTATCAAAGCATCCCCTTTTTGATACACTGAGAAAAATCGTGTCTCGGTTGAAAGCGAAAATTTCTGTATTTCAGAAAAACTGTGTCAATAAATTTTTAATACTTGATAGTATATACGTGGTTAAATTTACGGGAGTTAAATTAAAGTATACTTCAAAACATTTTTGAATACTTATTTGTGGTTTGAAATGTAGTAAGTTGCGAAAAAACAGTAACGACTGAAAGGTATATGCAAGAAAAATAAATTCTATATTTCAGAAAAAAAAAATTTAATCAAGACTGTATCAATTTGTATTATTTGCTTGAGATGTTATTTCTATATTTTTTTTGATTAAAGTTATCTTTGGATGTCTGAAAAATAGATTTTCATTTCTTGAAAATTGTTTCTTTATATTAAATACGTTGATTTTGAAAAAACAGCATGAATCTTTATTAAAATCTCCTGGACTCTAGGAATATAAATATACACTGAAAGAATTTTTCATTAAATTATACCGTGTAAATCATTTTATAATCACTCTGTTACACCACTAAAGTGTACCCAAATGCATACAAGTCAAATTTTACTCTGTTATGAAGTTAACTTCACGTGAAATAACAGCAAATTGTGAATTTATTTTCGTGTTGTCTCACAGTAATATTTGCAGGGCACAGAGTGAAAATAAATTTGTGATTTATTTTTTTTTGATATTATATTTCTGTATTTTCACTGGGTTTTTCAGTAAAAATAAATTTGATTTGTTAATGTAAGAATATAACATCGGATTTAATACGGGGTTACAGAGTGAAATTAAATTTGTTAAATTGACAAAAAAAAAAAAATAATAAACACATGTTTATACACGATAAATCTAACATGGATTTTTTTTTTTTTTTTGTTGATACGTGTCCTGACCGTGAATCGAACCTATGTCTCAATCTAAACCTATAAAACCTATCTTTTAAAAGCCAGTGCCCTATCCCCTAAGCCATCGCGCGTTATTGTTAAAAGTAAAAAAATTTCATCCTTATAAAGGATGACCTTTGAAGGTCAATTATTATTGAACACAGAAATGGATTTTCTTACTGATATACATTGAAAAATTGATATGAATAAAAATTTTGAACATTTCAAATATTAAAATATCGAAATCGAATTAATTTATTTGAACTTTTTTCAGCAAGTGTCCCGGAAAAAGATGACATTTTTATTTATTGAATAAATAATACATATATAATTTTATACATGTTTTTTTATTGTAAAAAATTAAAAATGTCCAAGGAAAAGCAGTAGCTAAGGAAAAGATGAAGCTAAGGAATTGAGGCTGCCAAAAAATTATATTTTAAGCAACATTATTTCCTTCAAACATAATTTTTTGGCAGCCTCAATTCCTTAGCTACATCTTTTCCTTAGCTACTGCTTTTCCTTGGAATTTTTATTTATTTTATAAATAAAATACATGTAAATTTATTTTTTAAAAATACAAATGTCCAAGGAAAAGCAGTAGCTAAGGAAAAGATGAAGCTAAGGAATTGAGGCTGCCAAAGAATTATATTTTAAGCAACATTATTTCCTTTAAACATAATTTTTTGGCAGCCTCAATTCCTTAGCTACATCTTTTCCTTAGCTACTGCTTTTCCTTGGAATTTTTATTTATTTAATAGATAAAATACATGTAAATTTATTTTTTAAAAATACAAATGTCCAAGGAAAAGCAGTAGCTAAGGAAAAGATGAAGCTAAGGAATTGAGGCTGCCAAAAAATTATATTTTAAGCAACATTATTTCCTTTAAACATAATTTTTTGGCAGCCTCAATTTCTTAGCTACATCTTTTCCTTAGCTACTGCTTTTTCTTGGAATTTTTATTTATTTTATAAATAAAATACATGTAAATTCATTTTTTAAGAATACAAATGTCTAAGGAAAAGCAGTAGCTAAGGAAAAGATGAAGCTAAGGAATTGAGGCTGCCAAAAAATTATATTTTAAGCAACATTATTTCCTTGAAACATAATTTTTTGGCTGCCTCAATTCCTTAGCTACATCTTTTCCTTAGCTACTGCTTTTCCTTGGACATTTTCATTAATTTAACAAATTATTTACATGCAATTTCTTTTTATTAATCAAATTACTAAGGACAAGCACAAATAAAAAATCACGTTGTTACACGATAAAATTAAAGAGATTTTATTTTACGTTACTTTTTTTGATGTAGTTTAATTCCACCGGGTCACCACGTTTTTTTAGTTTTTTTTTTTTCGTTATATCAATGAAAAAATTTGATGAATTCTCGTGGTACTCGGCAAAATTAAACCGGTTTCATCTTCTATATGTCAACATAGTGAATATCAATGACTCAAACGTGAATAATTCGGAATACAACGTGAAAAAAGCAGGGTTTCACGTACGAATTTCTACAAAACCAAATAATAAATACTGGAAAATACTGAAAAATTAAAACATAGTCATTTTTATAATATTACCCCGTAAAATTCACTGATAAATCATTCATATTATCCTAGATAAATAAGTAATGAATGCGGGGTTTGCATTCGGGTACATTTTAAAAGTGTTACCACGTTAAATTTAATGAAAAATTCTTTCAGTGTATGATCTAATTTAAAAAATATATAGATTTATAACGTTTAAAAAGTGACATTCCGTGTATGAAAAATTTCACCATCTAGATCTTGCAAATTGTACTATAAAAAATTTCCCAATAGTAGAATTTCTTGCATAAAAATAAAAAATAAAAAATATCAACCGATTTTTTCTAAATAAAAGGTATAACGGTATAAAAAACAGTATCACTGTTTTGAGCAAAAAAAAATAAAATTATTAATCTGGGGAAAATAGTCATTTTGCAATTGAAATACTTTATTGATAGTCGTCCACCTCGTGATCAAAATATGAAATAAGAATAATTGAAAAAAAAAAAATATCCAATAAATTCTAAAATATAGAAATAGAATATTGTATGACAGAGCTTTTAAAGTGTTAAAATTCTTCAAATGTAGAAAGGCAACATTGATTTACATTGTCATAGAGATTTTAATAATCAAAAAAGAAATTCTATATTTTAGAAAAAAAACACTATATGTAATCAAAATTTCTGTTATTTGTATATAGCAATAACTTCAATATTTATTAACAAGTGTTTTTGCAATCAATTTATTTCTACTTATAAAAATTTAATATTTAAATGTTAATGGAAAAACCAATCATAACATATTGCGTATTACTTGAAAAAGAAATTTCTTCATTGTTAATATCCTTCTGTGACTAACTACGAGCCTAAAAACATTACCTGACACTGTGACTGAGATTTTAGAAATTAAAAAAAAAAATCTATATTTCAGAAAAAAAATATTCATGTTATATAAGTTTCGGTTATTCGTAGATGACAATTACTGTTTGTTATTCTCTTCAGATTTCAATTACTTAAAAAAAAATTCTATATTTTAGAAAAATCTTGTTATACGTTATCGAAGTTTCCATCATCTGTAGGTGGCAAGGACTGTCTTTAAGATTTAACTATTTCTGACTATCAGAATTTCACGATTTGTCTTTGAGCACTGTATTGTAGTAAAAACTTGATTTAATTAAAACCACGCATTCTAATATGCAATCAAAATTACAATAGTTCTTAATTTGTTATAGTTAAAATTTTTATTCTGATATAAAATATTTTCATAGTAAAATCAAGTCATTTTACATTTTAGAAAAAAAATTTCTGAAATACAGAAATTTTCGCTTTCACCGAGACACGATTTTTCTCAGTGTACTACATAATTAAAATTCCCAATCTGTATCCCAAGTTTTTTTTATTTCTTTTTATTATTCAGGTTGGTAAGTAGAGTATCAAAAGTAAATGACACTTTCCAGAAACTGTGTTCAATTGGTAGTTCTGAAATTTTTATGTTATTATGGTTTACCGTCTGGGTTGACGCATGTATCATATGGACCCGGGAAAAAATATTGTACGTGGAATTGTATATAATAACATATAATTGCATATTATTGTATACTATCGTATATAATTGTATGTTATTTTATACAATTCCATATGTAAAATAAGATTCGATAACATACGTTCACATATGATTGTAGTATATAATAATAAATAACATATAATTGTATATGGCTTTATTTTCATACAGAATCATACGTGCGTATTATTATATGCAATTGTATGTGATAATATACGATTATATATGGAAACATAAAATTTCATATAACTCTAGTTTTTTGCAAGACCTTATGTCCATGTTATTGCATGTTTTAATATACAATTGAATATGATAACATGTAATTTTATATGACTCTGGTTTTATGCAATATTTTATGTCAATGTTATTGTATGATATAACATATAATGTTAAGTAGTATCATATAATTATATATGACTAGTTTTACGCAAAATGTTATGTCGATGTTATTGTATATTATTATATACAACTATAAACGATAACATATCATTACATATGACTCTGGTTCTATGCAAAATCTCATGTCCCTGTTGTTGTATGGTATAATATACAATTGTATATAATTCCGTATAATTATATATGACTCTTGTTTTTATGCAATATCTTATGTCAATGTTATTGTATGTTATAACATATAATGAGAAGTAGCAACATATAATGTTATATGACTGGTTTTATGCAAAATCTTATCACTATGTAATTGTGTGTTATAATCTACAATTGTATATAATGCGATATAACTGCATATAACTCTGGTTTTATGCAACCTTTTATGTCGATGTTATTGTATGTTATAACATATAATTCCAAGTAGTATCATATGATTTGATATAACAGCTTTTATACGAAATCTTATGTCGATATTATTGTATATTAAATTATACAATAATATACAATAATATACAATAACATATAATTACATATGATTCTAATTCAATGAAAAATCTCATGTCAATGTTATTGTATGATATATCATATAATTAGAAGTAGCAACATATAATTACATATGACTCTGGTTCTGTGCAAAATCTTATAACTATGTAATTGTATGTTATAATACACAATTGTTTATAATGCGATATAATTGCATATTACTCTGGTTTCATGCAATATCTTATGTCGATATTATTGTATAATAAATTATACAATAATATACAATAACATATAATTACATATGATTCTAATTTTAGGAAAAATTTCATGTCAATGTTATTGTATGTTATAACATATAATTAGAAGTAGCAATATATAATTTTATATAAATGGTTTTATGGAAAATCTTATCACTATGTAATTGTATGTTATAATATACAATTGTATATAATGCTATATAATTGTATATTACTCTGGTTTTATGCAATATCTTATGTCAATGTTATTGTATGTTATAACATATAATTCCGAATAGTATCATATGATTTTATATGACTGATTTTATGCAAAATCTTATATTGATATTATTGTATATTAAATTATACAATAATATACAATAACATTTAATTACATATGATTCTAAATTTATGAAAAATCTCATATCAATATTATCGTATGTTATAACATTTTATTATATATAATAATATATAATTTTATATTACTCTGGTTTTCAGGTGAAGTCCTTGATGCATATTATTGTTTGATATTTTATAATATCGTATATTTATATATGATAATATATATTCATATAATTTTATTTCATTTCTATTCAAGATCATACATCCGTTTTAATACATGTACAATACGAAATGCGATTATATGCAATAATATCAACTTGTCTTAAATAATAAATAAACATCAAAACTTTATTTTATTTTTTCAAGACTTTATTTTGTAGAATAGAAGCAATGTTAGTATGTCTTAAGACGTAAAAAGATATTTTAAAATTTTTTCAAGTAAAAAAGAAATTATTTATTGTTATCACAAATTTAATTTATCTCGGCCAACTTGTTCTATAAGTTTACAAAAAACACTTTGAGATTATATGCGTTCGATAGCCGCGTGGGTAAAGATGTGCGTTTAGTAATTAGGGGATTGAAGGTTCGAGTCCCGGTAAAGACAACAAAAATAGATTTAGGTTTTTTCCATGATAGGTAGCAAATACGAGACAATAGGTTTATAAAAATGTAATAACAATAAATAATATAATTTTTTTTTTAATTAAAAAAATTTTTGTATATAATCATATTCCGGGAAAAAATATTGTATGTTATAACATATAATTGTATGCGATTATGATTGTATACAATAACACGTTAAAATTGAGTGCATGTTATTGTATGTTATAATTGACCCGATAGTTTCGCATGTTATTGCATACAATTGTATCCATACAATGATATACAATTGTATGCAATAACATGCGAAACTATCGGGTCAATTATAACATACAATAACATGCACTCAATTTTAACATGTTATTGTATACAATCATAATCGCATACAATTATATGTTATTATATACAATTCCACGTACAATATTTTTTCCCGGGGAATGTTGATTAAATTGGTACATAAACACTAGATTACATTGATCTATAAACATAAGGCTCAATTGGTACATTAACATTGATTTCCTTTGGTACACCGTCATTTTTTCTATTGTCTCGTTATCACCTTGTAATATTGTATTATCTAGAATCAAACAGTTTCTAAAGGTAATTTGTGAGTATACTGTGACATAACATCACTTGGATGGAAATGTTTTTTATATACCAAACTTGATACACTGAGAGTTATCCGTAGCTTTAAGAGATATGATTTCCCAGCATCAAAAAGTTAAGGATCCTAAAGTTTTTAGGAAATTAAAAATTGAATGTGAAAAAACATACATATAAGTATATAGTATTCAATTGAAATACTTCCTTGGGTACATAAAAAAAGAGACATATCATTTTTTTTCCCCTCTAATGATTGACAGTTAAGACCAGTAGGTATATACTTATTGATAGTTTAATTAATTTATTATTTAATGATTATAATTTAAATGGTCCCATCAGTTATTAAATTATTATAAAGTCAACTCAACCAATGTTTGTTTTAAGCCAAGGGAATAAGTCTTCCTCTACTCTTCCTTAAAAACATTTGATGCCGTGTCCCCTTCTCTCAAACTAACTTTAGTAAATTGTATTATAATTCGACTTGTCACATTATCATATGCAAAAAGTCCATGAAAAAATATAAACAAAGATGAGACGTTCTTGTAGACCTCCATTAATCAAGTAAATATTTTCCAATAGGTTTTACGTCATTATTTAACCTATACAACTTTTTTTCACAAATGATAAATAATAAATAAATTTGTCTATGTATAATGAAAATTCTACTATGATTGAATTATTGAATAATAGAATAATTTAATATGCAATATTATGAGTCGCTTGACAAGCTGGCTTACAAATTCGTCTAAATTTATTAAATTGTGTTATCAAACAAATGGATAGCGCATATAAATTCAATACGTCATCCCTAGAAAATGACAGTGAAAGTATATTCGTGTTATTAACTATTGTTAATCTACCTGTGTAATTATAAACTCGTAATATCATGTAGATTATAAATAGACATAAACCGAGATACGGAGCCAGGGGTGCTATTCTTGGTCCCGTATTGCGGGAGTTATTGCGGGTCCCGCAATAACAATTCGCTGACAAGAAATGTTAGTCGCGATGGAAAAACATGAAGACACTTGTTGTTGCTTTCATGTGAAGCTGCCATAGTGGTATGCAAATCAATGCAAATGCAAAAATAAGGTAGAATTTACGTGAAAGCAACAACTAGCGCCTTCATGTTTTTCTATCGTGACTAACATTTCTTGTCGGCGAATCGTTATTGCGGGATCCGCAATAACTCCCCCAATACGGGACCAAAAATAGCACACCTGTAGAGTACTTATATATTTATTTATTTTATATTACTAGGGTGCGGTCGCCGCTGCGCCCGCATAGACAATTAGACCTCCGGTCTATTTTGCCTTTCCCTCATTTTCCTTAAGCCACCATTACACCCAATCTTGCAGCAAACGCCGCGATCACGCTCATTGATAGCTTCATGATCTCTTCGGGTTCGCAAAAGTGCTTCCCAAAGCATTTAAATCTAAGCTCGACCAGTCCAATGCAATAGCATAGCACGTAACTCGCTGTTTCTTCCACCCCTCCGTTGCACTTGCGACAATTGTCTTCCCGTATCCGTAGTCCTATTCTTTTCAGATGTGCCCTGAGTCTACAGTGTCCCGTTAACAGTCCTACTACTAGCCTCAGCTGACACCTAGTCATATGAAGTAGCTGCCTAGTTACCTTCCGCCCAGGTTCACTTAGAAAACCGTGAGTTTGCCTTGCATTGGGCTCCTCTCTCCATAGTTTCTTATGCACCCTGTGTTGATAGGCGCGAATTTCTGTCCTAACAAAGCAATCCGCAACCCCTACGACTGGTCCCGGCCTATAGAGTCTCATTGCTGAATTTCCACGAGCCAGTTCATCGAATGTTCCAGTACCCATAAAAGTTTGACCTTGTTTCGCGATGCCAGTAACTCCAATTTCTCCTGACATTTCCTCACCAAGGCTGATTTGTCTACTGGTGCGCCCACCGCCAACAGCGCTGCTTGGCTATCGGAATAGATACAGATCCTCTTGTCCCTATAGCCACGTTCCAAGTTTATCTCCGCACATACTAACATTGCGAACACCTCCGCGTGAAAGACCGTGCATATTTCGCCCAGAGTAAAATTAGTTCCCTTGGTTGATCCTTGGAGCCGGATTCCTGCCTCCAGCGCCTTGAGCATGTAAGAAGTGAGACTGATCGGTCTATACGCTCCTGGTTGGTCTCTGTCAGCCCTGCCAGGTTCAGGAATAAAAACTACCTTACTTTTGCGCCATTGCCACGGTACATAACCCGTCGCAATACACGCCCTAAAAGTCTTGCTTAGTGATACAAGTGTATGATTTAAACCTTTTTGGAGCATAACCGGTAATACCCCATCAGTTCCCAGACTCTTATAAGGTTTGAACCTATCCGCTGCCCATTTAACTCTATCGGTATTTACTACTCCGGAGGCATAACCACCCCCCCCCCNGGAAGTTTGAGTGGTCCACCGTCCACACTACCGTGCTGTACTACCGTCCTTGGCAATAATTTTCTTAAGCTTAGCCGCGTCTGGCACAATAGAGGTTTTCCCACAGAACTTCCTCCAAGAGTCCCTCTTGGTCATCTTCACTGCCTGCTTACATTCTTTTTGCAGAGCTCTATAGTGCTCTGCAGCCCTCGGTCACCCTTCAAGTACCTTATTCAGGGCCCTACGTACACCAGATCTCAGCTTCTGTAGCTCGCTATTTCACCATTCACTCTTATCCCTAACAGCGCTTAGAGGACAGTTATACGCCTCGACCATTGCGTCCTGCAAAAATGTCGCCGCGCCTTCGATTTCACTCGGAGTGTTAAACCTCGCCGGGAAAAAGTCAATTCTTTTCTCCAGCTCTGCTTTGCGTGGATTACGGAAGGTTTGCGCGCCCTCAGCCACGGTCACCGCAAACCATTCAAACTGAATGTATCAGTGGTCCGACAACGTCAGATCATTGGATACCTTCCAGTTCTTAATTCTACCTGCCACATCCGGTGTGGCCATCGTTAGGTCCATCACCGATTCCCTTACACTAGTTAAGAAAGTGGGTTCTCTACCTTGATTGATGACCTCCAGGTTCGTGGCAAATATGAAGTCCAGTAGAGCTCAGCCCCGATTGTTGATGTCGTCGCTGCCTTATGCGACATGGTGCACATTGACATCCCCAGCCAATACCAGATTCCACTGTTCATTTTTGCAGTCCTCTACTTTAGCTTGACCAGGCTATTGTGGGACAACTCGAGCGATCGGTACGCCACTTTCCCTACGCTAGGATTACTTGTTCGTCTGATCTCTCCCCTCCAGCCTTCTCGGTATAGAAAACTTTCACGAAGAAGCTCCTAACGAAGGTGCTCTTCCCCGGTATAGCCCATCGGATCACTGAGATACTCAAGCCCTCCCACCGACGTCAAGGTCATGTAATCCACAGAGAGGGTGTAGAGTACTTAATGTTAACGTTGAATAAATATTCTGATTATTTTTTATAATTTGTTAATTATTAATTTATTATTTATTTCTGATAGAAGGAATGATTCCTACTGTACCCGGAAAACCGATACTCATACCGGTGTTATCTACGGACTTGGATGCGGTTGAAATTTGCTGGGAAAGGTCGTTAAACCGAGATGAATCATCATTCTTAGGGTATTTGATTGAACATCGACGTCTTGGATCTTCACACTGGATTCAATCATTACCTAATTTGTGTGTACTACCACAATCAACGATTGCGGGGTTAGAACCAGGATGGCGTTATCACTTTCGAGTTAGAGCTAAAAACTGTTATGGTTTTTCACAACCGAGTGAAATATCAGATCCACTAACCGTAACTCTGCAATCTTCAAATACTTCGGCTCCTCAGTTTAAAGTTGGTTTACACGATACAACCATCTTAGAAAATGATCGGGTAAGAAAAGCTTGTTAATAATTTCTTAGATTGAGATAAATTCTAGACTAATTTCACAGGTGGAATTCCTGGTTCAATTCATTGGTATTCCTATTCCAAAAATATCATGGTTTAAAGACGACTTTGAGATATTTAGCAGTCGTAGAACTAGGATTATTACCGAAAATGGAAAAAGTACTCTGCTCATTTATCAAACTTCTCTGAGTGACGTGGGTCAAATCAAGTGTACAGCTGTGAATAAAGTTGGTCATGTGATGACTCAAGCAAATCTAATTCTTGAAGGTTCGTAAAATTACATGCATTACGTTTAAAAGTAAATTAATTAGAAAAGTTTTGATTGACGTATATTTATTTGTCAGCGCCACCAAAAATACGCCTACCTCGTCAATACGAAGATGGTTTGCTTTTTAAGCGTCATGAAACTATCTGGTTGAAAGCATTTATCGCCGGTCGACCTTTACCGAACGTAACGTGGTTTCATGACTCAACAGAGATCCATTCTGATAATAGACATGTGATAGAGATTTCTGATTCGGGAGAGTGTCGTATGAAAATAGATGAAGCAAAAAGAACAGACAGAGGGGAGTATACCGTGCGAGCTACTAACAAAGTTGGAGCAGAAGAAGCATCGTTTCTAGTGACTGTTACCGGTATTTCAAATCAACCAAAAAATAAATACGGAAAACCTTGATAAGAAATTGAATTGTTTTATAATATAGACCGACCAGCGTCTCCTGGAAAAGCAAAAATTACAATGACTTTGGGAAGATCAATCACCTTGTCATGGAAAGAACCAAGTGATGATGGTGGTTGCAAAATAGGAAGCTACATCGTAGAATATTACCGAGTAATATACCACATGGAAAAAAAATAAAAACAATTATCTTCATAAATATTATTTTTATATAGGTTGGGTGGGACGTTTGGCTAAAAGCTACCACATGCCGACAACCACAAACTACTATCAGTGAGTTGTTCGAAGGATCAGAATACAAATTCCGAGTGAAAGCCGAGAATCCATATGGAGTTAGTGAAATGAGTGAGGAAAGTGATATAATTATCATCCCAGATTGTAAAACAGGGTGCGAGTTATGAAAATAATGAATTCAATACCTACCTTTGAAAAAATATTTCTCTGGATACTTTCTTTTCGTATTTTTTATATTACTCCAGATAAACTCGTAAACTTAGCAATTGTTCAATGTGGTTTGAAAAGTCAAAGAAAATATCGGAAATAAATTTTTATTACTAATGATATCAAAAATAAGATTTAACCACTCACCATTTAACCAGTATATTTCAAAGAAGACAAATACCTTGATATATTTCGAACTTAAGATCGGGTCAATTTCAGAGAAATACGGAAAAAGGCAATAAAATGTAGAATAATTACGGAGAAATATTCTTTTCAAGGTGAAAATAGTACATTACGTAGTAAGGGACCGTTACGAAAGTTGTATGGAGTAGGTATACCATGATAAAGCATAAAGTAGGTATACTATGGATTTTTCTGGCGGATATCACCACCATCATATAACCCTTCTTTTTTATTCCTACAAAAAAAAAAAAAACTACTGAAACACAGAAGTTTTGTTCTTGCAAAAAAACATCTTGAATCATAAAAAGAATGTCTAGATTAAAATGATTGTTATTATGGATACAGTTGGCTAAATATGAATCCAGCCTGATCTGTTGAAACAGACCCAGACATATCCAGAAAATTCTTTATATCAGAGGATCCCACAAGAGTAAACGACTCTGCCGGGCTTGTTACACGCTTGTGTTCCAAGCCTTGGTGGACTAGGATGTGCCTAGCTTGACACAGAGAATTTTCCCAGTCATTGTACAAGAATTGTTAATCCAGGCTTGTACCCAGCCTGTACTTCTCGATTTCCTCATCTTTACACGAGCCTTATGTCAAGCCTTATGTCAATCTGGTGCCTGTCGTTTCATCAAGCTTGACACAAGATTTGACTTATATCGGGTATTTCATAATCCGATTAGGTAGAACTGAGTTTATGATTCCTGTTCAATTCTTGTTCTTCTTACGGTTGTTGGTTTTCGAGATAATCAATTGGCTCCCACTAGTGATATGAGAGAAGAATAGGTGAAAAATGCTTGTTGACACCTAGGCTGATAGTATTCGCCATGCAGGTCTGAAAATCGATTACAATACGATACATTTGCAACATCTGACACAACAGATGCTAGCACTTGATCTTCCAGAGTAACGTAAAAACCGGTCAAAACACCTGTTTTATTTGTTTTGAATGATCTGTATGTTTATGGTGTATTGCATACAACATTTAACGTACATATAAAATTTCGGTCAAGGATACGGAAACGACACGCAGATAGATGAGCTGCAGTTTTACGAAGCGCACTAGTGCTGTTATTTTTTGTCAACACATATCGCCTTTTCACTAGATTCCTTTTTCTTGAGTTCCACTCCGGTTTTCAGTCCTAACAAAATATACGTTGTGTAAAGATGGCAAGGAGCTCAGAAGAGAGGAAATTTATCACTACGATGATAACAAGTTTGACACCTACACACAACGTTTCTCTATGATCCCAAACTACGTGATGTACTTTTTATTTCACAAACTCAAACAAAAACAGAATAAAATATCGTTCATTGATCGAGTCATGGGCTATACAGTTGCTGAGCAACGATATTTTCGTTGGTATCTGATTATTTTTCATCTACGTCTATTTTACATAAGGGTCTCTCTGAACCAATAACCACTTCCAAAGTAACGGGTTGAATAAAGGTTAAACGTCACTTTCTTAACAAATAGGAAGTAAAACTAGGAATGAAATAAGGTGTTCTTCATGTTCTTTTTATGATAGGATGTGCGACTTTTTTTCCGAAAAAAAAAAATATACACGGAGAGAAATTTTGAGTAAAAATTGCAGTTCAGGTTAGGTAAAAAATACCAAAGTGGTTCAGCCTAATTTCGCGTAGATCCATGAACGGCCATCAAGTGTTGAAATTCTTAGGGTGCGGACTTATGTAACGCTCAAGTTTGTGCCAACATGGCCGATTTAAACACTGCCGTCGTCTCAGCTGATGTGACGTTAATTTTTACTGTTTGGAACGGTTGAACAGCCTGAGTGGAAAATGAGATCTGGGCAGCTAGATCCTGATCTGAATCAGAACCAGTATGGGTAAGGTAATCCGGATCCGGGTTTCCTGACCCTTCCAAAATCTGTTATGGCTAAGGCTAACTAGATCCGGCTTTCCTTACTCATTCCTGATTCGAATCAGATCCAGATTGCCGGACTTGAATCGAAGTGTGATTTTTTTTCAAAGTCAACATCCGGGTTCAGTCAGGTTTGGCTCAGGTAAGCTGGATCTGGTTTCTTTTACTTTTTCCTGATCCGAATCGGGTCTGGTATTGCTAAGGTAAACTGGATCCAGTTTTCTTTGCTGTATCCTGATCCAAATCGGATCCGGAATGCCGGACTTTAATTGAAGTTTGATTTTTTTTCAAACTTGACCTCCGGATTCAGTCAGTCTCGGCTAAGGTCAGCCGGATCCGGTTTCCGTAATGTGAAACGGATCCAACTTAGATGTATTTGAAAAAAAAAAAAAATAATTTTAGAACGTCATTTTATTTTTTGATAATATTAAATACATTGTTGCCTATATATATATTATTAATAATCTTAAGTTTTTCTATTGTGATTTTCAAATAACTTTCTACGCTTGTAAAGGACTTTTGATTTCAACGATTTCGTGTACGCCGCCGTGGTCAATAGGATAGTGTCGCCAATTTTAAACGGAAAAGCCCCTAAATCAATCCCAATCCCATCAATTAATAATAAAAAAAATTATTTATATTTTGAAGTTTGATTTGAATTTACGAAGGTGCTTCTCGAAGAGATACATCTACGGGAAAAGATAGTCATATATTCGTATTTAAAAGACCTAAACAGGTCATGAATAATTATTTACTCGGTAAATGTAAAAATTGTTGAAAATATCATTTTGTCTCTATTTCAATGTTCAATATCTCTAAAACTATTTATCTAATTTCAATTCACGGACAAATTCTAAGTCCTCCTATAAGTCCTCGTTACTTCGAGCTCTTTATCTTGAAAATTGGTCCGGAAATTAATATTCAGAACAATTTTTCTTATCGTTACTCATTTTTTCAAATAACCATTGGAATCTGTTGAAATTGACAGATTTCCATGTTGTCTGACTTGGTCTGTCTCGTTGCAAATATAATCTTGTAATAAACATTGTACTGCAAGTGACGACCATAAAGCATCAATAATCAAAATTGTTGTGTACTTGTTAATTCATCTTATTGTATTTATTAATATTGAATGCATCCATTGTTGTCTTTGTTAATATTATTCAGATTTTGTTGATATCACTATTTGTCATCAAGAAGTTGTTCTAGTATTTTGATCGCCATAAAAGTTATCAATCAACAGTTACCTAAAAGTTATTTCAGTGTCACTTATTTTATAAAATAAAAAAGGTGAATTCGTTTGATTTTGTATAAAAATAAGAGGAAATTAAAGTATGATTCGGCCAAAATTAGATATCCGGCGGATGTTTGTTAGAAACATAATATATTCATGAGTGCAAAAAGAACAAAATATTAGAGAGAGAATATTGTTTCTCCCTTCTACTCAAGTATTTAGACAAAGACTTTATTATCCTTCATTTTGCGAAATTTAGACTTATAACCAATGTCACATTCTCTAGTTAATTTTTTGAAATTTTCTCTAGTATTATCTGTTAGTTCTTCATAAATATGTCATTGGGATTTTAGTTACACGAACATGATCTTCCATAAAAGTATATGTTTAACCTCTACAAATAAGGGCAACTTTACATAATAATTAAAAAAAAAACCATTATAACAAAAAATGTTTTTTAATAAAAAGGTGTATTAATATTCCAATTATCTATTTTATAAATTTCATAAGATTCTCTCTATTTTTTTTTGGCCACCTGGTAGCCAAAAAGTTCGAATCATTATGCATACTGACAATTCGAATAAAAAAAGAATTTACCAACAAGTTATCTTATATTAAGGTTGATTCCTAGTCCCATTACCGAACTAATATTTATGCCTTGAAAGGCCCCTATATTGATAACTCTATTTTTTATTCCCGTGTCCTAAATTTTTTCGTGGCGCCACTGATAAAAAAACACAGTTCTTTTGTAGTTTGTGCGTGGCTACACACGTGCGAGCGAAGTTTACATCATACACTAAGCCCCTGCTTGTGTTCAGGTCTGTTCGATGCACTTCTTTAGATATTTTTATATTTTATCGTTATTTGGTTTTTAAAAAATTCACAGTTCACTAATTATGTTCCACTTAAAAATAAAAGTGATTGAGAAGAAACTTAATTAATGAGTTGTCTTGTCATTGCCGTCATTACTCTCATCACTACATTATCGAAAAAACAATTGAAATTTATCATTTGAATGAGCGCTTCTCATTTATGTGTCAAAGATAGTGTAATTCAAATTTTTAATGCAATAAAGGTTAACCTAATATTTCGTTCAAAGAAAAGCACTAAAAAAGAACTCGTGAGGGCCATTTCCACTTATGGACAGAGAATATTAGAAGAAAAAAGTCAAATGAAATTGGTAGCTTTGTCTTGAATTTTATTGAAAGAAAAAGTCAAAGTGGCATAAAAAGGGATACAATGATATTATAATTATTATATATTATAATATTATTATTAATATCGTCGCATTAATGGAAGAAAGGCGTATGTTCAGGCCTTTTTTTCGATTATCAAAATCATTTTTAATAAAAGATTAAGATTTGTAATTATTTTTGTGTTTTCCTTATTAATAATAAATTATTTATAATTATCAGTGAATAATCAATAATTTAAAAAATTCCTGCCATTAAATAAATTTCAAATAAAATTGGAAAAACGCCCTTCATCTTTCATCAAAAATTATTTTGATAACGAAAAAAAGCGTAAATCCTTGGACATACGCCCTTTATCCATTATCAAAGATTGTTACGCCTTTTTCCCTTTTTTTTTTAAGTCTTAAGGGGAAATATTACCATTGAAAAAAGCGTTTCACGCGAATTGCCCAAACTCTTTTAATATTAAACTTAGAGGCATGAAATTTTGAAGGTCAATATAAAATAGCATGGCCGAGTGGGTGATTGTCCCAAAAATTGTTAATAACAAAAAAAAATTATTAATAAATTAAAGTTTTCTATAAAAACGCAATCGACCCGTTTTCATTCAAAAATGCATTCTCGGTCTCCAAAATTTGCAGGAAAACTTATAATAATATAGCCGATGGGCTGATTATCTTAAAAATTGTAAATTATAAAAAAAATTTTTATCTTTTTTTTTAAATAATTATGACCTTTTTATTATCAATTACCACGTCATTCTTCAAAATTTGTAAAAACTAGATGGCACTAAGAACGCTTCTGCAATTTGGGGGATAAAATTTAGGTTGGGGGCCCATGATGTGAGTTGTGAGTGCTTGTAGAGATTAAAATTATAAAAATCAATTACAGTAGAGAATCGATTATTATTAAGAAAAAAGTTTTAAAAAACGATTTTAAGAGTCTGTGTTGTGCCAAACAGTAAAAAATCGGATTTTGGTGAAAATACTAGTTTGTTTACATTTTGTAACATCAAGTTGTCAAAAAAAAAAAAAATTATAACAATTACATATATGTTATGAATTTTGCATGGTGTTTTATATTCAGCATGGTTTTTTATATTCTAGATATCTAGTAGTCCTGATAGATTGTTCCTAATAGTTGTTGTGAATTTTGCATGGTCTTTTATATTCAGCATGTAACTCAAATCTTGCAAAAAAGAAATAAAATCTAGTGACCAATTATTTCAATATTTACATATTTTTAATATAATAATCAATATGTTTATATATGCATATATATCTATATATATAAATGTGAAAATGAAAAACTTCGTTGCTAATGTTCTCAACAACTACCCAAACGATCGTCGTGATTTTTTTTTTAAATCAAAGAGCTTATCACGGAGATCGTGATAGGCGTTTATTTGATTTCCTATCTTAATAAACAACCGAGTTATTAATTATTATAAATAATAGCCTGTTACGCGGCAGAGTCAACAGGCGGCGCTTCGGTAGTGGCTGCTCATACAATCACAGAGGTGGAAAAAGAGAGAGAACGCGCTATAGTCCCAAATGATTTATCTATTTGCATTTTAACATAATCAAAAAATTGCAAAAAAAAATAAATAATATTTTTGAATCAACTAGCTTAGGAATCATCAGGCCAATAGATAAATAGAAGTGCAGGTCAAAATAAAGTTACAAGCTTAAAAATTTTGGTAAATATTCGGTTCAAATGAAATGTGTTATGTTAGTATAAAATAAACTGTGTATTGAAATGAAAATGTTATTAACGTTCAGAATAATAAAATTCAGTCAGTGAGTATGTAATAATTTATTTGATGGATGACCTTGATTTAGATTTTCCATTAATTCTGTCCTTAATGATAATAAAAATGGCAGCGTGAAATTATTTAATAATTATCATTATACCGTATTATTTCATTCAAAAAAAGTAAATTTTATTCAAATAATTATGGTTGAAAGTAAATTCCATTGTCTAACAAAGTTTGGGCCCGAGAGGGTGTGCTTCTACATATGGTTATAAAAAATCTTTTCAGTGCCCCCTGTCCAAAGTATAACCACTATACTGGCAGGTTCTTAGTAGTATATGTGTCTGTAATCTATCTGGATAGACACACACATTCTACCACAGGAGAGAAACAAGAAACAGCACCATTTAAAATTATATGTCCACTGAATCCCTAGGAGAAACAGGATCTATAACTGCTTTAATAATCCGTATTGTTAAGTAGAACAAATTGATAGTTGACCCAGCGATAATTAATAGAAATTCTTTCAACTACAAGCGTTAATATGTGTTCTGTCCCTATTCCTAGGTGTTGAAGTTTCCAGTTTTAATATCTGTTGGATGTATTGCCCGTTAAGGGATTTATATCTGGTAATGATTTTAGGATAGATGATTTAAATAATCAACACAATAATATTTTTTTTTTGTTATCGTTTAATTTTAATAATCTTTGATTAAATTATTATTCAAATTACTATTTAAATTTTATATTATTATTTAATTTATTTATTAAATTAATTTTGAATTTATTCTTTTAAATTGTTAATTTATTTTAAGTTGATTTTTAGTAAGAGTAAGTGACAAGAGAGAGATGCGTAGGCTACGAGGTTGCGAATACAACTGCCTCAAAAGAAGGGTCCAGGACGCTGACTCAGCGTCTGGGCCTCAAAAAGAAAAATCTAGAAAATTCTAGAATGTGACAACGACACTTGTATAACCAAGCGTCGTTGGACCCGAGAAAAACTTTCCAAAATGTTTTGCGTTTTATTTTTATTTTCTTTTACAAAGGACTGGGTGGTCCTCGAGGTCAGCGGCCTAATCCTCATTGTCCTCAAACTGCAACGTTCTTCTAAGAGCAAAAGTTGTCAGTCTGAGGCACTGGTCGGCATTGGCCCGTGCCGTCAGAGGATTAGGCACGTTAGCCCAATGTTTATTTCATGTATATATTTTATCTTTTATTTTAATTTTTATTTTGTATTTTAACAAAATGAATTTTAACTTTTTTTTTCTCTCTTCTCACTTTCCTCTCTTTTCCTACGGAACAATATCAATTATCTAAAAAAAAAATTAGCATGAAAATTCTGGAAAATTCATCGGAAGAGATGATTTTTCCGGCTTTCATTTGCAACCAAAAAATCGAAAATTGAATAACGGGAAATATATTCAACTCCCAACCGTAAATTCGGTACAGGAATATTATTTGAAACTAGCAAGCTCCAATTTTCTTCAAACAAATGATAACATATTCAAAAATTGTCAAAATAATCCCGAGCAAAACCGGGTTAATCCGCTAGTATATATATATATATATATATTAAAATTTCATGATATAAAATCATATTGCATGATGTCATTCAAAAAATATATGGTTAAATATATAATTTTATATGTTTATATATGCATATATTTAAATTGCATGATATAAAATTATATTGCATGATGTCATTCAAAAATGATACAAAGTTTTGGTCTTTTAAAAACAATTGTATTTGTATACATATGCATGCATACATACATAAATATTCCTGTAATTAATAATATGAAAATTACAATAGTAATAATCATTATTTTTCATAATTAAGGATATTATAAGGCGAATTTTTACAAACTTTTTTATGTTGATTATTTTTTTTGCATGCCACTTTATAATCATTCTTATCTATAATCTTTTAATATATTTTATAAGAAATTTCAATTATCAATACTTTGTACACTGTATATAATTTATAATTATTTTTATTTAAACATTGGGTTCTATGTATATCATATATTGTTTAACAAATAAAAATATATGAAACCCTATGTGTTGTAAAGCATGGTTAAAGATTTGAGGTAAAAATTTGACCGGCTGCGCCGATGTATTGCCCAATTTTTTTTGGGACTCATAGATGGCGCAGCAGTCTGCTCCATCGATAAATATAGGTTAGGATTCACTTGAAACCAAGGGTATTGTTTCGCCTTAAAATTAGATGAAAAACCCGAAAATTTATAAATTTGCACTTACGCCCCTTTCCTATAAAATTGACGTTTTTGGCACTTACGCCCTTCATCCTTTAATGCAACGATATAATTGATACCATTGATATTATTACTAATATTATATCGATATTATTGTTAATCATAATATTATTGGAATTGTTGTTATTTATAATAATATTATTCATATATAACCATAGTATAAATAAAATAACAATAATTTCAAAAATATCCTCGATAATAATAATATCAATATAATATTAGTAATAATAACAACGGTATCAACCATATTAATAATAATAACAATAATATTATCGATTTATAATAATATCAGTGATATTAATAATATGAATAATAATAATATTGATATCAATAATAATAATAATAATAATAATAATAATAATAATAATAATAATATCGATATAATACTCATAATTATAATAAAAATCATAATAATACTGACGATAACATTCATATATAAATATTAGTAATTATTAGTATTTATATTTCAAATATTTTTATTAATATCAATACTATTGTGAATAATTGATAATATTATCAATATTAATATTTTGAATATGATCAATACTCAGTTATATACTGTTTAATAATATTTAAATGAAAAAAAAAAGTCTCAAGTCGCACACGCATACACACAAACCAGCTGACGCTCCGAGTTTGTATGCTATCATACGCTATAGTAGTATAGTACATGTTGTATGCTTGCCGGCTTCCCTTCTCTCTATGTAATTCTCCCCTCTTTAATCTTCGTGACCGAGTGTGTGACCGAGCGTGTGACAAAGCGTGTAATGCTCAGCGTAACGCTAGCGGGGCCTCAAATTTTGTCGCTACCCTCCGTAAAGAAGTTTCACATCAAAAAATTAAAAAAAAAACTTGGAAAAAAAAAAATTTTCACGAAAAAAACTAAGTCCCTTATTTTGAACTTAGCAAAACTAGCCAAATCTAGATAAAATGCAAAGAGAACTACGAATCGTAGAAAAGCCATAATCCACAATAAGCCGCCACGGGGGGCACCATGGGATGCTCAGGCCAGAATTCGGTATCAGCCTTGGGGTGACCGACCCTCAGATTATTCTATTTTACCCTATTCGTTTTCTTGTCCGATTTTTGTCGAGTTTTGCCGAGTTTGGAAATAGGAACTTAGAAAAAAAAATGAAAAAGAAACTTAGTTTAGCCTTAGATGTAGCTTAGTTGAAAATCTAGAGGCTAAGTAAAAAATTCGGCTGGTAAAATAAGTTAGATATTGATTGTTTGGCTATTATTAAAGCTTAGTAAAATATCCAGATTCTAAGCAAAAAAATTTGGCTGGTAAAAAAAGGTAGATATTAATTGTTTGGCTATTATCAAGGTTAAGTAAAATATCTAGCTTCTAAGTGATATTTTCGTTGCTAAGCTTTTCTAAATTTTTTTTAATTTGGCAAAACTAAGTTCCTTTTTTCATTTTTTTTTCTAAGTTCCTATTTCCAAACTCGGCAAAACTAGACAAAAATCGGACAAGAATACGAATAAGGTAAAATGGCATAATCCGAGGGTCGGTCACTTCCCTTGCCGCAGAGGCCACGGCACTGAATTCGGGTGCGTTGCTTATTGGTTGTATATGCGTTGTATATAATAAACGGACGAATAAGACAAAATATAAAACGCTGAATAATGACGTGAGCGAAGCTAATATTGACACTGTTCAGCGTTGTGTATTTTAGCCTAATTTGTAGCACTGTTGTATATCAAGAGACTCGGTAGAGTCTCAAGTCATTTTTTTCCAGCGCGAGACTCACAGAGTAGAAGTATAAATAGGTTGCATGGGTATGACGTCACGAATTTTTGATTGCTCAATAACTTACTTATTATTGAATATGAATAAAAACGAAAATTACTTTTCTTATTAATATCAATATTTCCTTATCCAATGAGCCTAGTCTTGAATTTTCCCGATGTATAGTTAAACTAGCTGATTAACCCGGCTTTGCTCGGGATTTCTTTGACAATTTTTGAATATGTTATCATTTGTTTGAAGAAAATTGGAGCTTGCTAGCTTCAAATAATATTCCTGTACCGAACTTACGGTTGGGAGTTGAATATATTTCCCATTATTCAATTTTCGATTTTTTGGTTGCAAATGAAAGCCGGAAAAATCATCTATTCCGATGAATTTTCCAGAATTTTAACGCTAATTTTTTTTCTAGATAATTGATATTAAAACTGGAAACTTCAACACCTAGGAATAGAGACAGAACACATATTAACGCTTG
>MKYW01000221.1:37835-78476 GCA_015776835.1 Aphidius ervi
ATGTGATCAAAAATATAAATGTGATTTTAAATTAAAAATGATTATTTTATTATGATTAGTGTGAGTGCTGTGTGTGTGTGTTTGCAGCTGCGCATTCATTCAGCGAATTTACGATTTAGCTACATCTTGCGTTCGAATTTTCAATTAATTAAAAAAACAAAAACAATTCAATTCATGGCGCGTAAACACACACGTGGATTCAGACGCCATAATGATAATAATTTTCGACGCTCGATTCTGATTGGTCAACTTAAAACGCTAATAACTCAGGCACAAAGCGTCGTAGACCCAAACTGTAAAAACATTTACTATTTAAAATTTCACGTGCAATCTCGTAGTATACCTAGTGTTCGCCATTTACGCTTCATCCTGTATATCGTCGCGTTTTATCTTTCTGTCTGTCTTATTTTCTATCTCTTTCTACGACGAAAATTGGTCTTCTGCGCTGTCGCACGGTGCGTCTAGTAACAAAAATAAGCCACCTCGGATTTACACGTAGTGCTGGGGCCCTGGGATAGCTATGCAAGATTGAAATAGGTTGTTATGTCCTACGGTAACAACGTATTCGATATTCTCCACATAAATTTTTTCATTTTATTAAATCCTAAATCGGAGAACTATGAGCCATCTAGCCATGATGAGCAGACCTCAACCACTAAAATAAGACCCACCATTAGCATCAGTACGGACTATACAAATTTATCACATGTATACCAACAAAATATTATCAATTCCGAACGCAACCAATTTTATGAATTTTTGTGAATTTTATGAATCTAGTTCAAAATACATCTCAAAATTATTTCAACGTGCCGTAATAAAAAATTGTCAAGTAATAAAAATTGTCACGTACTCAAATAACGCTAATCCATCCCGTGTTTCTAAAAGGGTAGTCTTGGTCAAAATCATATATCAATCCAATATGTTGTACTCGGCAAGGTTTATAATGTCTTTCAAATATATTTTACGTGATTTGCAAATTCAGATCAAAGTTGTGTTTCAGTACTTATTTAAAATTTAATCATAATAGTGATTATTAATCACTATTCATTATTCCTGTCATCTCAAATTATCCCTTGGTTTCAATCCCGCCTATTGTTACTTAACCATACATCGCAAAACTAGAACTTAAAAATAAAATGAATGCGTAAATAATTATCGTCATCTTGAATTCACGTTAATTTCCGATTTATGACAAGGTGCTTAGGCAATAGCTAAATAAATATATAACTATAAAACTCTTCAATAGAATATGACCAAGGCCAGGATGTTTGCCCGATTTTTGAGAGCGAGTTGATAACGATGGCAACCTAGGGAAAACATTTTGAATAATAGAATTAATATAGATTGTCTTTTGTTTTTTGAAGCTTACGTCATCATTCAGTTTTTTCACTCGAATATCAATTCCAAAATTCCAAATGAAGTTGGATAATTGGTTCTCGTCGAATATATTCAAAGATGGAAAAATGGAGAGCAATAAAGTTAAAAATGTATACTACCGAAAGGTGTGAGAAGCTTATTATTATATTGAGTGTGGGTTATACATCTGCAAATACTATTGAGAGAATTTATCGAAGGATCAAATAGAGTAGTGCAAATATAAAATTATTGAATAAATTTTTGAATAATTCAGCTGATTCAGTGTGTGTAAAAATAAGAATACAATTAGAGGTAGTTAGACTATAGTTGAAAAGTTACAAGTGAAAAGGGAAAAGAAATTTACATCATGGTGCTGGTATGAGCACTGATCATGATGAACTGGCATTGCATGATAGAGTAAAATGAAATAACTTAGAGAATATTTTGAAAGACAATATAATAATTGGATGTGTGACCAATCTGTATCATATAAGTAGAGAAGATTTTTTGAAAGATTCTAAAACTGTCGTCAGCAAAAAACTGAAAATTTTTTTGAAAAAAAAAAATTAATCTCAAGATCCATTCATGTTTACATCATGAATATGAGGTTTTTAAATATGATACAGAAATGACAGAAATGAAATCTTTTATTATAAAAAATTCAGTTATACTTCCAACTACAAATATCGATGACTGATTTGATGAACATTTTTTCGATCCGTTATTGATAAAAATTGAAGAATTTAATCTTGGTATTTCTGGTTGAAGTTTAAAAAAAATTCAGAGTATCATCTTCATTGTATGCAAATATTGACGATTGCGTGATTGTGCTTCCACTTTTGTTGAAAAGCCTGATGATATAAAAAAAAGAGCAGTTTTGAATATAGACAAATAGTACAAGTTCTTTGTATCGATGATTTTTTGATTTTAATATATTATCATATTTTTTTAGCATGATCATTCGTGCCACATTAATTTGACAACAATCAGACAAATGTTTTTCCAAAAATATTTCCGATGAAAAATGATGGAGACATCTGTCCGTATATATAAACTATGACAAATAATACAAATTACTATGGTTATACGAAGAGTAAGTATACCTATCTATATGTAAACAAAGCTCTGAATACTTCAACATCACAAGTAACAAGTTTTTGTTTGTTTTAAATAATTAGCTCTCGATGCATCAGAACCAATGCACATTTTTTAAAAAAATGCTGTCCCATCATGTAATTTACCAACTACTTATGAAGAGAACAGAAATTGTTGTTGTGAACCTGTCCCTTTAACCTGTCATTCATATTAACAAAATACATATTTATAAAAATAAAACTTACAAAGAACAGTAAATAAGGAAACCAAGGTTATGTTTGCATTTTTCTCCTAGATCAGCTTCGCATGAACATATTACTGATAATATTTCACCATTAATTTTTTTAAATCGACCTTCAATATCATGAGTCATGACATGGTTCTTTTGGATAAGATGTTTGTATACAAGTGGCAAACACATGATACTCATCACTTGAATCAATTTTTACACCAATACTCGTAATATGTTCCGCATATATAATACGATTTTCTTCAAGGAAATTTCGTGAGGAATTCGTTTTTCGTGCCCATGACAGTATACACTCAATAGTTAATGACATTTTTTTAATAAACAATAAAATTCTATGCTAATGGGATATACTTGACTGCATGTAATTAGTTTCTTTTTTTGCCAACTGCTTACAGCGATTGGCCACGCCCACAGTGCGTTTCCCAATAACTGATGAGAATATGTGTGTGTGTGTGTGTGTGTGTGTGTGTGTGTGTGTGTGTGTGTGTGTGTGTGTGTGTGTGTGTGTGTGTGTGTGTGTGTGTGTATTAATATTGATATTATTATTCTTCATGATATTATAGAAATTATTATTCTTCATGATATTATAGAAATTATTGTTATTTACAATAAAATTAATAATATATATGACCATATTATAAATAAAAACAACAACAATAATTTTAATAATATCATTGATAATAATAATATCGATATAATATTAGTAATAATAATATCAGTGATATCAATAATAATAATTATAATATTAATACTGACTATAATATTCAAATATAAATATTGATAATTATAAGTATTTATGCTTCGAATATTATTATTATAAATGTTATCAATAATAAAGTTAATACCCTTCTTATTATTGTTAATATTATACCGATATTATAATTTATTATATTGTTGGATTTATTGTTATTTATATCTAACCATAGTATAAATAAAAATAACAACAATAATTTCAATAATATTATTGATAATAATAATATCAATATAATATTAGTAATAATATCATTGATATATATTCATTGATTCATAGTATGAATAATAATAACAATAATAATTTCAATAACATCATTGGTAATAATAATATCGATGGTATTTATTATATTAATGATAATAATAATAATAATAATATTATTAATTATTAATAATATCCGTGATATTAATATTATTAATATCGATATAATATTAATATTGATAATAAGAATAATAATAGTACTGACAATAATATTCAAATATAAATATTAATAATTATTAGTATTTATATTTCGAATATTATTATTATAGAATAGAGATATTATTATTAATATCAATACTATTGTTAATAATTTATAATATTGATGGTATTAATAATAATAATAGTATTAATAACGTTATAATATTGATGATATTATCAACATTTATATTTTAAATATTATCAATATGATTGATATTATTATTATAAACATCATATTGATATCATCATTGATATTATTAATATCATCAATAATTAATTAATTGTTGATATTATTGAAATTGTTACAAATAACTTGACAGACTGCGGAAGAAGTTTCACTTCCCCCGCGCGTACTGCTAACACACACAATTTTTTCTGTTTTTGAACATAATTTTCATATTCATTTTCTTCATCAACTTCCATATTATTGTCATCATCATCATCATCGTCAGCTAAAAAACATTCATCATTTAAAATATTATTTTAATTATTGTTGGCAACATTTTTTTTTTTATCATGATTTTCGGTTTTATCGACTGCCAACAGATCGATCGTTTCTTCATCACTGACATTATCACTATTTGGTTGACTCGTGAAACTTCATTACTGACCGCGATCAAGGTTTCATGTGTCAACCGAATATACAATGAAACTTTTTTTATTTTCATTTCAATTTTTTCTAGTTACAACAACATCCAATTTTCAAAATATATATGTATGTAAGACATGAGACATGAGACATGAGACATGAGAGATGAGACATGAGACATGAGACATGAGACATGAGACATGAGACATGAGACATGAGACGTGAGACATGAGACATGAGACATGAGACATGAGACATGAGACATGAGACATGAGACATGAGACATGAGACTTTACTATGAAATTTTATTCTATTTTAGCTTTTTAAATAAAACGGGATAAACTCATCAATCTGTGAAAAAAGTCAAAATTTTCGGAGGAACCCTTTTTCCTGTAAAACGATACTAAATAAGTTACGTTCCTCACAGGTTCATGAGAGGTCGCTAATAACAAGAAACTATATGAGAAAAACGAGAATCTTCCACCTTCAAAGTATTCTGCAACAAAAGATCTACCTGGAGCTCTTGATACTTATAGAATTTTCTATCGATGAGGGAGGCCAAGTTTATTTATTAGAGTTAGTACGAAACTAGCAAAAATTTGTCGTATGATCCGGATAGATTAGTAACATCTGATACCAAATTTTTTACTCAAATAAAAATTCAACGTTATATCACTAAATTTCTAACTTTGTCAAGTATAGTTTATGAAAATTCACTATTAATCTATGAAACACCAATAATATTCTGACATTATGCGAAGTTTTGTTAGTTTTTGAAAAAATACAGAAATTTCTAAAAAACTTAATTACTCTCAGATTTCTTTTTATTCTGGCGACCCATATAAAGCAGAGCAAGCTTAGATATCGTCAAATGATCTAGGAATTTTCAGAGAAACACTTTTCTTCCTAAACAAGGTACGAATCTTATAACGTTTTTTAGACTCGAAGTTCCTCTTCGAAAACTAGGATCTTGATAAGAAAAATATAAATCTCTTATTCCCGAAGCATTCTGCAACAGGAGATCTACCTGTAGCTCTTGATACTTGTACGATTTTCTATTGACACGAAAGGTCAGTTTAATCCATGATAATTAGTACAAAACCGGCAAAAACTTTCGGTAAATTCCGGATAGATTGGTGACATCTGGTATCGAAAGTTCTCCCAAGAATAAAAATTTCACGTCATATCACCAAATTTCTGACTTTGCTAACTGAAG
This sequence comes from Aphidius ervi, assembly GCA_015776835.1. NCBI lineage: Eukaryota > Metazoa > Arthropoda > Insecta > Hymenoptera > Braconidae > Aphidius > Aphidius ervi. The sequence continues at coordinate 43,555 of MKYW01000221.1, forward strand.
TCAATAAGAATTTACTGTTAATCCATGTAACATCAATAATATTCTGACGTTATGCAAAGTTTTCTTATTTCTCCAAATAAAGCTGTAAAAATTTCTGAAAAACTCAATTACCCTTGGATTTGTTTCAATTGTGGCTACCTATGAAAAGCAGATCAAGCTCAGATATCTTCAAATAATCTAGAAATTTTCAGAGATACACTTTTTTTTTAAACGATACTGGAGCAAGTATGTTTTTTTCTGACAAGGTTTTTTAGACTTTGAGTTTATCTTGGAAAACGAGCAACTTGATGAGAAAAGCATAAACCTTTGTCCTCAAAGAATTTTAGAATAGGAAATCTATGTGAAATTCTCGATAACATCATGATTTTTCTTTGATGAAAGGTTTCAAGTCTATATTTATTAGAGGTAGCACAAAAGTGGAAAAATTTTCAAAGCATTATCGAGATAGATTGGTAAAATCTAATACAGAATTCTTCTATGAAAATAACGATTTGATGTCATATCATCGAAATTCTGATATTGCCAAGTAGAGTCGATAAAAATTTATTATCAATCCATGAAACATCAATTATATTCTGACGTTATTCAAAGTTTCCTTGTTTTTCGAATTAGGCATCTTGAATTCAGAAATTGCGGAAAAAGTAAATTACTATCAGATTTGATTCTGTTTTGGCCATCTAAATAATGCAGGATAAGCTCATGATACATCGAAAAATCTAAGAATTTACAGAGGAACACTTTTTTCTAAAACGATACTGAATCAGGTGCAGTTCTCACAGGTTTATGTGTCTTCAGGTTTGTCTTTGAAAACAGGAAACTGGATTAGAAAAACGATAAAATTTCACCGCTCTCATTCTGACTTTAATTTCTAATTCTAAACTATTCAGAAAACACTCAAGGACAATTGTTTTTATATTTGTTCTATATTCTTTAGCAACTGGTGCGTTAGTATTGATACCATGTGACTTAATAATTTGTTTACCTAACTAACGAACTCTATTAGCAAATGATAGGAAAGATTCGTCGTCTTTTTGGAAAAATCTACCGAATTATCCACGTAATTGAAAAATTGATTCCTTTGATAAATATATTCCATTGAAGAATTTAGGAAAATTTTCACATTTTTTTAGATTTTGACAATGAATAGATTTTCTAGGTTCTTTGTAAACAATTTTCTGATAATTTCACACGATTTGCTGCACCTTCGGCTGGTAATGACTCACGAGCTTCTTTACAAACTGATATAAATTTTGATACAATAGCTGTGTTCGATGGGTCGTCTCGGCTCAGTTCCGTCTCACTTAAGGCGCTCCAATTGTACGGTCAATTGGAGAACTAAAAGTAATGCACCAATCGATTTTTTCCATTACCCGTAGTTCTCTAATTGACCGTACGACAAAAGCGCTGAAAGTGAGACGGAACTGAGCCGAGACGACCCATCGAACACAGCTAATTATAGTTTCACTATCAAAATGTGGTACAAATTCAAGAGCCTCTTTTGAGGAAACTACTTGTGCTGTTGTTAAAGCCATTATGTTTTTTTTCAAATTGACGTCGTTATTGATTCTATAAATATTATTCGAATTATTCAAACTCACGTCTGTATTATCGGCTGTGTCGTAGTTTATAGAAAAATCACTAATCAAATTTTCCTATTATCAAAAGTATTAAATAAAATCATTGTTTTTTGAATTTTCAGAATTATTGTTAAAAAATATCTTTTTTATTGTTAAATTCTTATAATTGAATCAAACTATAATAAAATTTTGATTTCGTTATTTAATTATAAAGTATGAATGAATATTGATGTTAACATCAAAATACTTCATTTGAAACCGTGTTATATCCCGGTTTGGCCCCGAAATTTCGTTCTTTAAAATTATAATTCCTTTATTTAGCCTCTAATAATAAGTAACGGCAAGGATGAGGTTGGCGATGCATTAAATGTATTCAATGTCGATTTATAAATGAAGAAAATAATGTGACATTCGTTTGTAGAAAATAAATATAGAATATAGGAAGAATTAACTGGAGAAATAATATTAAAAATTATACTTACTTTGAGATATTTTAAGATGGGACAAAAATAGATTACATAAAAGATTACAATTATTGAATTGTTTGATTAATTTGAATATTTATTAATATTTGATTGATTTAATTGTTATTAATTATTATTCAATTTCAATATATTTTAGTCTTACTAATTTTTAATTCCATTTTCAGTAATTACGATGCGTATATATAATATATATGAGCAGAAACGCCAATTATCGGCATGGTTTGGGTGACCCATCCTCAGAACTTCTTGAAATTTTGACAGATTATAGTCCTCGATAAAATACACTTACGCATTTTTTTTTTTATTTGTTCGTCTATTATTTTCGCAGTTATTGTATGGGGCATTTCATTGATATTGGTTTTTTTTTTTTTTTTGGTTCATTTTCTTAGTATTTTGTCGGTGAATGAAAATATAAAGAAGAATCGTTTTTGGAGTGAAATTTTCGCAGCTTTTTGAAAAAAATATCACTTTTTTTTTTTTGACGTTTATAACACTTTGAAAATCGAGTTTTTCGCAAAAAAAGCTGTTTTAGTTGAGTTGCCCCAAAATTGACAAGTTTGAAAATATTTTTTTCGGAAAGCTCAGAAAATTTCATGAAAGATATGTGAAAATCAAGTTAGGTTCTCTATAGAAACGAACGGAATCAACAAAAAAGCAAAAAAAACAATAAATTCAAATTTTCAATTTTTTTAAATCTGTAATTCAAAATTCATGGCAAGGTCAAGATATCAGTAGAGACCAAATTTTATAACTTGTATTATAACGTCATTTCCAGCAAAAAGTAATGGCTTTAACGGAATTTCGATATCTCGAATACTTTTCGAGATATTGAAGAAACAAGATATCGAATTTTTTTTTGTTTCATTATTTTTGTTATGAACGAATGGATAAGAAAAAAATTAATTTATGAATTGTTTCTTATAGTGAATTTTACGAGGAACATTATGGATTAAGCAGCAATATCGTATCTAAAATAGTTTTCGAGATATTAAGCTTTGAAGGTAAATTATACCGAAATTTTTTGTTAATTTTTTATTATTTTCGGATTTTAAAAAAAAATTCGATATCTTGTTTCTTCAATATCTCGAAAAATATTCGAGATATCGAAATTCCGTTGAGGCCATTATTTTTTGCTCGAAATGACGTTATAATATAACTTATAAAATTTGGTCTCCACTAATATCTTGACCTTGCCATGAATTTTAAATTACAGATTTAAAAAAATTAAAAATTTAAATTTATTGTTCTTTTGCTTTTTTGTTGATTCCGTTCGTTTTTATAGAGAACCCAACTTGATTTTCACATATCCTTTGTGGAATTTTCTCAGTTTTCTGAAAAAAATATTTTCAAACTTGTCAATTTTGGGGCAACGCAACTAAAACAGTTTTTTTTGCGAAAAATTCGATTTTCAAAGTGTTATAATCGTCAAAAAAAAAAAGTGATATTTTTCTCGAAAAGCTGAGAAAATTTCACTCTAAAAACGATTTTTCTTTTTATTTTCATACACCGACAAAATACTAAGAAAATGAACCAAAAAAAAAAAAAAAAACCAATATCAATGAAATGCCTCATACAATAACTGCCAAAATAATAGACGAACAAATAAAAAAAAAAATACGTAAGTGTATTTTATCGAGGTCTATAATCTGTCAAAATTTCAAGAAGTTCTGAGGATGGGTCACCCAAACCATGCCGATAATTGGCGTTTCTGCTCATATATATATATTTTTATTATTATTTGCAAGAAAAATAATCGATTTTCATTTAACAAGAGATAAAAGTAAAGTGTATTTCAAAAATAATATAATCATTTCATTGTTTAAGGATAGACGCGATGGGGGCCCACTGAAAAAAAAAATTCCGTAGAACGAGGAAGAATTCACTTTTCAAAGTATTTTTCCTTGATTTAAAATACCGTATTTGAATTAAGAAAAAATTCCATGATCTGTAAAAAACGTGAACTTGAATAATGCAAAAAATGTCACTAAATTACAATTAATTAAATTCAAGAATAAAAATATGGAGCAAAAAAATAATTTTTTTTTCATCAAGTATTTGTGTCCTTGACTATCAGGATATTTCATTTTTAGAAAATTAAACTATTTAGGAAAAAAATAAGTATGGAATAACAAATAAAAAAAATTGTACGAAATACAGACATTATAGAGAAGACCGATTGGAGGATTAAATTCATAAAAGAGACGTTACGAATTTTTTTTAACTGAAAAATAATTATTCGATTTCACTAGTATTGTATTCGAGAGAAGAGATACAATAGTCAAAGTACAAAACATTCAGCTGAATATAAACGAATAAATATTTCAGTTGAGTAACAGAAAACGAAGCTTCATTTACAAGTAACCTGAAAAAAGCTTGATTTCACTTAAACCTAGTGAAAAATATTGAATTAACTAAAAGTGACTATTTTTTTTTGTTTTTTATTTTATTTAATCACTGTAAAAAAATTATAAATATTTAAATTATCAAAAGCACAAATATTTTATCATTTTATTTATTTATTAGTTTATTACTTGAACTATTTCATAAATTTTTTGTTTTCTGTATTTTTTTCACGAACTAAACATCGTACCAAGAATGGAGACACAATGTCATTCTTGCTTATTCATCATTCATTGAACCTCTTCACTTTGTCATAATTAAACCAGCAAGAGAAAATAGTCTTTCTGATGGGACTGATGTAGCCATAATTATTTTCTAGTAAACTCACTTCTCCATGTATGTCAGTTTCGACAGCATCAGTGTATTTTTTTTCGGACATGGTATTAAATTATTTAATGGTTTCTTTGTTCAATTATTACCCTATGTAGGAAGAAAAAGTCTCCACTTTGTGACAGGGATCAAGAACCAACACAGCACAATAAATTGCTCAGATTATAATGTTGCAACATTTCATCACATGCTGCCTGGAAAGTGAGTCTTAAGGTTTCATCGACGTTAGATCTCTCTACTTTTTTATCTAACTTGCTAACGATTATGTCAATTTGATCAAATAACATGTTGATAGCAATGATGACCAATAACAGAGTGAATTATATTTGTCCTCCCAATTATTTGATACATGTTTAAAGTGTCCCGAGAATCCATTAATCTGATTCAATATATCCCACTCATCTTCACTCAGTGTAAATTTTTTCCTTAAACTAACGTCACTAGTCCACACATGTAGCTTAATAATACACTTTATATGTATGTTAAAAGAAAATAATTCAAAACAAATTCGTTGAATAGTATTATTAATTGCAGTTTAATTGAATTTTTGCAAATGCAATGTAACACCGACACCGTTGTGAACAACAAAAGACGGAGATGATATACGGTTGCTCCTTAAACCAGACGTCGCTTTATTTTCCCACTCCACAGTAATCGCACAGTGCTTTTTTTTGAATTATTTAATGAAAACTTTTTTTTTCACGTATATATAAAGTGTATTATTAAGCTACATGATAAATATTTAACGGTAATTAAGGATTTTGCGTAGAACATTCTTGACGGGACAAAGTCGTTTGAGTTCAATTTTTTTTTTTTGTGTTTTTTTTCTTGTTTTTTCTTGTACTGACAGGGCACACGCGTTCAGTGTCACTATTGCCTCAGTCGACATTAATATATCGATAATCGGTCAAATCATTACTCACTCCAATCTTTGTAGACTATATATATATATATATTGTTTTATCATTGTAAACTATCTAGTTTTATATTTTTTAAATTGTTTTATTTCATTAAAATCGTTACTGTATATATAAAATATAATAATTAAACGAAATTATTCAAAACATGGAGAATGAGAATGACAATGCACATGATTTTTTGTTGGATATACTGAGAAGCTGGGTTCTTGAATCATGTATCGTGAATTTTCACGGTGAGTAAAAAATATATGTTCGATGTTTTTGAGTCTAATTATTGTTTTATATGAAATTAAATTAATACGCTGAGTTTTTCAAAAAAACATATTTTACGAGGGGGAAGTCACTTGTGTAATCTGGTGTACATCGGGAGAAAAATCTTCAATAATCTCTTGTAATCTTACAGAAATGATTACGGAAAAATCGTGTAATCGATGTAATCTAAAGTACTCTTGTAATCTTTTATAATCATCAATAATCTTTAAAAATTTTATGTAATCACCAGTAATCTTACGTCGTATATCTGTAATCTGCGAAAATTTCTTGTAATCGTGATGTGATTACAGAAAATCTCAGTAATCTTCTCTTCTCTGTTTTCAGATCGCGCATGCGCGTGTATACATACACATGTATAGTATACTAATTTTTTTTTTCTTTATTCGTTTTTCATTATTTTTTTTTTTCTTCTTTGAATTTTAAGTGTAATCATAAAAGATTACAAGGAATCTTTGTGATTACCAAAAAAAAAAAGTAATCTTGTGTAATCATTAGGAATATTGCATGATTACAGGTAATCTGTAATCTGGTGTAATCTTCAATAATCTCGTGTAATCTTCTTGAAATCTTTGAATTTTAAGTGTAATCATAAAAAATTACTGGGATTCTTTGTGATTACAAAAAAAGTAATCTTGTGTAATCATTAGAAAGATTACATGATTACCGTAATCTGTAATCTGGTTTACACGAAATTTTGGAGTGACTTCCCCCTCGATATTTTATAATAATGATTTTTTTTTTTTTTGACAGATAAAAATATCACAAGCAAAGAAGAATTATTGAGAATTTTACTTTGTGATGTTGAGCAAGTGATGTTAGAAGGAGAATAACGATTGAAGTTCTGGGAACAGTGGATTTCATTTTGTCGTCAACGTGTCAAGATGCCACATGAACTTGACGACATACATTCATCTAACAACGTTTCAATAATTCGAATAAAATTGTTAGAAGAGTGTAGTACAGATAAAATTTAACAAATATTAAAAAAGCACTATCGAAGTTGATGCATTTTGAAAGACTATTAGAGAGAAGAAATTTCAATTATGATAATAGAATAGTTGAGATAATTTTCGAAGATTTAATAGACATACATCAAAAGTAAGTTTTTCTTATTTTACGCAAATTATTTTGTTTTTATTATGATATAATTTAATTTTCATATTTCTTATTATTATTTTTATCTTAGAAACGGGACCGACGACCATTTCAAAGAAATTTCGAAGTCAATAATAAATATTTTTAAAGAGGAACAACTCGAAATGTATCATGAGCCTGATAGTGGTAAAATTCACAGGAAATTTGAGAATGAATTGCATGAATGCAGAAAAATACTTGAAGGTCCAAAAAAAAATTAGAAAAGAACGAATAATGACAAAGACATTATCACTACAAAACGAGCACGTGTTGAAAATCAATCAGATATCAAATAAATATTTGTCTTTGAAAAATATCTTCAAAAAATATATTTTTCATTTATTATTTCTTTTCTCAGATCCAAAAGTTCATGAAAGCCTTGATTCGCTAAATGCTAATAATATTGGATCATTTGTTGACATTACAATTGGGCACTGGAAAACTACTTTTAATTCACGAATGACATGGATGTAGAAGTCCTGATGCATCAAAATTGATTATCCAAGATTTTTTTATGTTATTTCCCACTAAGCAAAGAGGAATAGAAAATTGGGATAAATTTATAAATTATATTGGATCATTAAAAAAATGTCGTAAGAATGCAATTCGCACAGACTTGTGTATCCTGATGGAAGAAGAAACAATGACACCAAGAGGAAAAAAAACACTGCTAGAACTACTTCACTTGGCATATGTATTTCCTATGAAAAAAATCCAAAAAATACACAATCAATTGTGTTCCATAATTTTATTAATTTATTATTCATAATAGTTTTATCATTTTATGAATTTATATAACTTTTTTCTCATAATTTTTGTTTTTTAATTTTAAAGTTAACTTATAGACATCATTCTGTCACCGCTTATTCATTCAGTTACAAAAACTAATAATAATACAACTTTCATATCAAATATTTTCAAATAACAAAAGGCAATAGTTATCTTTTTAATAATATAATTCTTATCTTAAGGGGACATGATACTGATTCCTGTTTTACCATGGATGATAAATAAAATTGAATTTTCAAACATGGTTTTTTTGAATATGGGTAAATAGAAAATTCTCAAAATTTGACAGAAAATGTAGAATATTACCCCCGACGACATTTGAGTCCAACTTTTCCAAAATTCTTATTTTTTATAAAATTTTAAATATTTCTTTTCTTTTCTGGGGGAAAAAAAATTTTCAAACATGGTTTTTTTGAAAATGGGTGTATAAAAAATTCTGAAAATTTGACAGAAAATGTAAAATAGTACTGCCGAGGGCACTTGAGTCCAACTTTCCCAAAATTTTCATTTTTTTTTAATTTTAAATATTTTATTTCATTTCTAGAGGAAAAAAAAATTTCAAACATGGTTTTTTTTAATTTGAGTACGTGAAAAAGTTTGAAAATTTGACAGAGTATGTAGAATAGTAATGACATTATATGATTAGAAATATGTTTTTCGATATTTTTAAACATAATTATTATGCAGCAGCAAGTTACTTTGGCAAGATAATACAAATAAATCAAAACTCCCAATAAACAAACAAATAAAAATATAAACAGTAAAAAAAAAAATGTAATGACAAGATAAATATGATAATTTTAAATAAAAAAAATTAAAATATCATCATTGCTTTTGATAATGTATATAATTTTGATGTTTCAGTATCTAAAACATTACCTTTTTCACCATCCATTATACCTTTTCTAAGTGCTTTATATAATTTAACTAATTTTCTATTTTTAATATCTTTTATAAGTGCTGAATCAGGATCAATAATACCATAATTAACAGCATCTTTCAAATTTATATTTTCATTTGTTAATGGATCAGTTAAAATTGCTGTATCAATATTTAAGTTACCATTTTCATTTAATTTAAACATATATTTATATCTTCAAATTTAATACATTGTTGTATTATTTTACCTATTTGTGGTTCAGTAACGACTCTTTTTTTTTTTAATCAATAATATTATCATCAATGATGTTACTTAATATTACAAATATACCAGTTCTTGGATCTTTTATAAATGATGTTTTTGGATTAATTAATTTATATTGTATTGCTTCTTCAATACTACACTCTCTGATACTTTTATTATTTTTAATAATTGGTGTTAATTGTAAATCAAAATTAGTTTTTTTTGTCATTTTTTAAACTCAATGGTCTATCAATATTAATAATAAACCTCTTTTCAATGCAATATCAATATTATAAGCACGTCTTGTTTTACAATCAAGTACACGTCATTTTTCAACATTAATTGTACTATCATTAATACCATCTTGTATTGATTTAATATGTCCAGTTGTTGCATCTTTTAATGCAGTTGTATCAGGATCAAGAAGACCAGAATTAAATGATTCAACAATATTATAATATTCATTTGTCATTGGATCAATAAATTTACCACAATCACTACGATAAAGACCTGTTTTTGTAGCTTTTTCAATTGATAATGGCAATGAAGAAGGAACAATAAAACCTTTTTCTTTAGCTTCATATAAATAAATAATATTATTTGTTTCGATATCTTTATATGTACCATTTGTATCATCGATAATACCGATATTAATCGCATCAGATAATAATATATAATTATTAGTTTTTGTATTTTCAATAATTGAAATTAGTGGATTAATCGTTTCTACATTACATGCGTCAGTTAATGTTAGTTTTTTATTTGTTGATGAATAAATAAATTGTCCTGATGTAATATCATACATGCCCACATTAATTGCATCATACAAACTAAAACCAAAATATCCTTTCAATATCAATTATAAAACCTGATCGTAATGCCATTGATAATGGAATAAAACAATGTGCACCACGTTCTTGAAACATACCCGATCGTCTATCAATAATACTAGCACGACATGTTTCAGCTAGTGATAATAATATTTCACCTCTTTTATCCCAATGACATATTAATTTTGGGCTTATAACACATATACACATTGCTTCATGTAATGTTATTGATCTACCAGAACTTGGATCAATAATTTTACCACTTTTATCATCATATAAACCTTGATGTATTGCATGTTAAATTGATATTGCTGCTGTATTGTCAATATCTAAACCGATTTCATATGCTTGATTAAATGTTATTTCTGTATTATTATTTTTATTATTAATATCTTTAACTTTATCAGTTTTACCATCAATAATACCAATTTCAATTGCTTCAACTAATGATATTTTTTTACTATAACCAATAGTTGAATTTTTAACTGTTACTGAATCAGCATCAATAATATTACGTTCAATTGCTTGTAATAATGTTAAATATGATCCAGTTTTTTGATCTAAAAATAAACTTGTTTTTTTATCAAATATACTTTTTAATAATGCTTCACTAAAACTCATTGGTCTTCTTGCTTCTAATAATACACCCTCTTCGAATGCTTCTTGAAAATCAATTGATTGTCCTTTTTCAGTTATTATTTTACCAGTTTTTGGATTAATAATTTTTTCTTTAATTGCGTTATTACATGTCATTAAATCATGTTTTGAATTTTTAACAATTGCTGATGTTGAATCAATAACACCTTCTTCAATAGCACGATCAGTTGGTAATCATTCACGTGTTTCAAGACTTGTAAGACGTGTAAAATGACCACTTTTTGGATCATAAAGACGTTTAAATACAGCACCAGGTAATGATATTTTACGTTTTGCTGGTACAACAAGACCACGATACATTGCATCAATTAATGATAATGCGGTACCAGTTGATGGATCTAATGCTGTACCATTATTTGAATCAATAAGACCAAATTTAATAGCATCTGATAATGTTATAACTTCACCAGTACGTGGATCTTTTATTGATGGACTATCATGACGAATTAAACCTTTTATAATTGCTTTATCAAGTGTTAATCTTTCACCATCAATGACAAATGTACCTGTTGATGAATTATAACTTCGATGAGCAAGTGCTTCTTGTAATGTCCATGGTTTTAATATACTCAATATATAACCTTTTTCTAATGCAATATCTAATGTCATTGTATGAGATAATAATAATAAACCATTATGTAAATGAATTAAATTAATTTTTTCAGCTTCTTTTAATGATATTACTTTATCATTTTTTTTCATTTTTAATTTTTATTGTTTTACCATCAATAAAACCAATTGATAACGCATTTTTAACTGACATATCATCACCATTCATTGGATTTAATATTAAACCAGTTTTTGGTGAATAATAACCTAGTATTATAACATCAATTAATGAAGGTAAAAATTTTGTTGTGATTATTAATTTTTTTTCAAGTTCATCATCAAGTGATAAATATGTACCTGATTTTGTATCACCCGGGAAAAAATATCGTACGTGGAATTGTATATAATAACATATAATTGCATATTATTGTATACTATCGTGTATAATTGTATGTTATTTTATTCAATTCCATATGTAAAATAAAATTCGATAACATACGTTCACATATGATTGTAGTATTTAATAATAAATAACATATAATTGTATATGGCTTTATTTTCATACAGAATCATACGTGCGTATTATTATATGCAATTGTATGTGATAATACACGATTATATATGGAAACATAAAATTTCATATAACTCTAGTTTTTTGCAAGACCTTATGTCCATGTTATTGCATGTTTTATTATACAATTGAATATGATAACATGTAATTTTATATGACTCTGGTTTTATGCAATATTTTATGTCAATGTTATTGTATGATATAACATATAATGTTAAGTAGTATCATATAATTATATATGACTAGTATTACGCAAAATGTTATGTCGATGTTATTGTATATTATTATATACAACTATAAACGATAACATATCATTACATATGACTCTGGTTCTATGCAAAATCTCATGTCCGTGTTGTTGTATGGTATAATATACAATTGTATATAATTCCGTATAATTATATATAACTCTTGTTTTTATGCAATTTCTTATGACGATGTTATTGTATGTTATAACATATAATTCCAAGTAGTATCATATGATTTGATATGACAGCTTTTATACGAAATCTTATGTCGATATTATTGTATATTAAATTATACAATAATATACAATAATATACAATAATATATAATTACATATGATTCTGGTTCTGTGCAAAATCTTATAACTATGTAATTGTATGTTATAATACACAATTGTTTATAATGCGATATAATTGCATATTACTCTGGTTTCATGCAATATCTTATGTCGATATTATTGTATAATAAATTATACAATAATATACAATAACATATAATTACATATGATTCTAATTTTAGGAAAAATTTCATGTCAATGTTATTGTATGTTATAACATATAATTAGAAGTAGCAATATATAATTTTATATAAATGGTTTTATGGAAAATCTTATCACTATGTAATTGTATGTTATAATATACAATTGTATATAATGCTATATAATTGTATATTACTCTGGTTTTATGCAATATCTTATGTCAATGTTATTGTATGTTATAACATATAATTCCGAATAGTATCATATGATTTTATATGACTGATTTTATGCAAAATCTTATATTGATATTATTGTATATTAAATTATACAATAATATACAATAACATTTAATTACATATGATTCTAAATTTATGAAAAATCTCATATCAATATTATCGTATGTTATAACATTTTATTATATATAATAATATATAATTTTATATTACTCTGGTTTTCAGGTGAAGTCCTTGATGCATATTATTGTTTGATATTTTATAATATCGTATATTTATATATGATAATATATATTCATATAATTTTATTTCATTTCTATTCAAGATCATACATCCGTTTTAATACATGTACAATACGAAATGCGATTATATGCAATAATATCAACTTGTCTTAAATAATAAATAAACATCAAAACTTTATTTTATTTTTTCAAGACTTTATTTTGTAGAATAGAAGCAATGTTAGTATGTCTTAAGACGTAAAAAGATATTTTAAAATTTTTTCAAGTAAAAAAGAAATTATTTATTGTTATCACAAATTTAATTTATCTCGGCCAACTTGTTCTATAAGTTTACAAAAAACACTTTGAGATTATATGCGTTCGATAGCCGCGTGGGTAAAGATGTGCGTTTAGTAATTAGGGGATTGAAGGTTCGAGTCCCGGTAAAGACAACAAAAATAGATTTAGGTTTTTTCCATGATAGGTAGCAAATACGAGACAATAGGTTTATAAAAATGTAATAACAATAAATAATATAATTTTTTTTTTAATTAAAAAAATTTTTGTATATAATCATATTCCGGGAAAAAATATTGTATGTTATAACATATAATTGTATGCGATTATGATTGTATACAATAACACGTTAAAATTGAGTGCATGTTATTGTATGTTATAATTGACCCGATAGTTTCGCATGTTATTGCATACAATTGTATCCATACAATGATATACAATTGTATGCAATAACATGCGAAACTATCGGGTCAATTATAACATACAATAACATGCACTCAATTTTAACGTGTTATTGTATACAATCGTAATCGCATACAATTATATGTTATAACATACAATATTTTTTCCCGGGCAATCATAATATATTCATCATTTTTATTTGTTAAATCTTTAACCCCTACATTATCAGGATCAAATATTTCATATGACAATACTAAATCATGAAACCCAATTGTATTTTCAGTATATGGTTTTAAAAATTTTTCTGTATTAATATTATAAACACCTTGTTCAGCAAGATATTCAGCAGTTAGTTACGATTAATATCAATTTGAAATCTTGTTTATTGTTCAAGAATTTTTATACTATTTTTATACAAAACAATAATTAAATCATTACCAGATATTTCATTATTGTCAAGTGCATCTTCTGCATTCGATGATAATTCTACATTATCATCAATAAGCATTTTACATGTACTTGTTTTAATTAAATTCTCATTTATTGCTTCATCAATTGTTGTTTCAATTGGATATACTATTTTTTCATTATTAATTTTTGTATCCACGGATTTTTGTATATTTTCATTAACTTGATCAATTGGACTGGCTTCTCTGACTGGTGACATTGTTGGTTTTCTGTCAAATACTTTTTTATTTTTAATTGAATCAACAATAACTTTACCAGAAATAACTGGTGCAGCAACAACAGCTAAAAGTCCTAATTTTGCTGCATCAGACAAAGACATTGAACTGCCATTATCATTTTTAATTTTTCTAGTTTTTGGATTTAATAACCCTTCTTCAATTGCTTATTTTGTTGTTATTGGTGCTGATGTTTCAACATTATAAACAACTGAATCTGGCTCAATTAAACCAGCATCAATAGCTTCAATTAAATCATAAGATTTATTTGTATTTGGATCAAGAAATTTTTCTGTTTTTTCATCATAAATTTAATCAACTGCTTCAAGTACTGTCATACTATTTTTATTGTTAATTATATTCGTTTTTTCTGATGTTTTAATTGTACTTGATGTATCAAGAATACCATCTTCAATTGCTTTTGATATAGTCATAATATCACCTGTATTTGGATCAGTAAATGTACCAACAATTCCTTGTTTTTGTGCATCTTCCATTATTATTAATTCACCAGTTTTTATATTTTCAACATGATTTGCATTTATTAAACTATAACCTGGTAATAATTTTACTGTTTTTGTTATAATTGTATAGTATGATGTAATTGTTTCAGTAATAGCTGTCATTTGATTATCAATATTTGGTTCATCTGTTAATGATAATAAACCACCTTCAAAATCTTCTGTTATTGGAATTTTTTTATAAGTTATTGGATTAATAAATGTTGCAGTATTTGTATCAATAAGATTAGCCTCAATGGCTTTTGATACTTTAATTGTATCAGGTGCTGTTGTGCCATTAAAAAATTATTTTTAATTACTTCATCAAGATCAATTTGTTGTCCTGTTAACGGATAAATAATTTGTTTATTTGGTGTATCAATTAAACGACTTTTTAAAGCAACTAAAAATTTCATACCAACTGGTGGTAATGACAATAGATTTTTACTGTCAATTGTATCATCAAATATATTTTCTTCTGTTGCTTCAACAAGATTTAAATTACCTTTTGATGTTTGTACAATTGATGTATCTGCATCAATAATATCATTTTTAACAACATAATCAATTGTTATAATTTCTGATGTATCACTTATTATTTTTGATTGTGGATCAACAATTTCACAAACAATTGCCTGATTTAATGATGAAAGTTCGCCAGTATCTGGCTGTACAATTCTACCATCACGATCTAAAAGACCTTGTTATAAAGACCAGGAACTGAAAGACTCTTTGCAAGTGGTACAATAATATTTGAACTATCTGGATTAATAATTTTACGATCCAAAGCTTCTTTAATTGTAATAATATCACCAGTTTGTGGATCAATAATTTTTCCTTTATTTAAATCCATATTTTTTGTTACTTTATTTAATGATGTTTTTTTTGTGTTTTTAACAATTGATGATGATATATCAGCTGTTTCTTCATCCATTAAGCCACTATCAACAGCTTCTTTTGTTGTGACAATTTTTTTTCTCATTTTTTGTTATATTATTGGTTTTCCTTCTTGCTCAGGACTATGAAGTAATGAACTTGCTTTACCAATTTTTACTTTATATTTTGGCTCAGTTGTAACACGTTCACGAGTTTTATCAGCAGCACTAACTGTTTTTATATCACTTATTTCATTATCATTATCAAATGATAACTTTTTAGATTGACAAACATTTACTGTAACACTTGGTTCACTTTTTATTATTGTTTTAGTAATTTTTTCATTTGAAATTTCTTCATCATCAATAGATTTTTCTTTATTTATATTTTTTGAATTTTCATTAATAAATACAGTTTAAGTTTTAATCTTCGAATGACTCATGGATTTATCATTAGATTCAACAAGATTATTTTCAATTTTTTAAGATTTTTCATCACTATATTTAAAATCTTTTTTCATCACTTTTTGTACAGCATCATCAGCCATAGCAGCAGCAATTAATGGACTACCAATAACTGCAATGAATCCAAATTTAGCTGCATCTTAAAGTAAAATTTTACTTTCAGTATCATCAACATAAACACCTGTTTTTTGACAATTAATTGCATGTTTCAGTGTTATTTCACTACCAGTTTGTGGATCTTTTATAATAACCGCTTCTGGTTTTAATATTCTTTCATCAAGAGCTTTTAATATATTTGATGATTTACCCCTTTCAGTTGAAATAATTAATGCAGTTTCAGGATCATATTGCAGTTCCTGGTGCAACTTGTACAGGATCTAAAATACCTTGTTCACTAGATACCGTATTATTATTTTTTGATAAATTATCGATATCCATACTTTCATGATGATCATTAGAATCAAAATTATTAGTTTCAATTAATTTTTCATTATCAATATCATATTTAATTCTTTTTAAATAACTAAACCTTTATCAATCGCTTGTTTCATTGTTATTTTATGAGGATGTGTATAATGTCCAGTTGAATTTTGTGTATCTTTTTCTAAACCTCTTAATAATGAAATTTTTCTACCATCATTTGGATCAATAACTAAAGCTGAAAATTGATTGATAATTTCAAGATTAACACATTCTTCAAATGATTCAAGTCTATCAGGACCAGGAATTATAAATAAACCACTTATTGGATCAAATAAACTTTCATTAATTGCAGCATAAAGCATCCAACCATCTGATGGAATGTCTGATGATAAATTATTTTTATTATCAATAAATTTTTCACATATTTCAGATATATTATATGATGTATCATCATTAAAATTAAGAACAACAGTACTAATGTGTTTATCAATTTTATGATTATTATTTTTCATTGGTGATGGTGTTCTTGAATCATTTGAAGATACATCGGGAGAAGAAGATATTGGAATACTACTTATACTGGCACCATTATTATTATTGTTATTGCTGTATTTAAACTAATATAATCACCAGTTATTGGATCTTTAAAACCATCAATATCAAATATTGAATTTTGTGCTGTTGGTGTTATTAAACCACGATCAACATCTTCTGGTATTGTTAATTCTTAGGTGGAAAATTTATATTTAAGATATATATGCGGAAATATATAAGATCAGAAACATATATACTGTCGTAATTTTAATAAATTTATTATTCAATAATTTAATCTTAAAATATACAAGGAAAAAATTTCAATACATTCATCAAACTAAAGTGATGCGTTAACACACATAATAATACTTAAATAATGCTTCAAACATATCAAAAAATTGAAAAAAAAATAATAATCAGTTTATTGTCAAATATATTTTACAAATACATAAGAAATATCTAGGTTTATAACTGGTTGCAACCACTTATAAACATGCTTAAAATTTATTTGCCTCACAATTTATTTCTATCATTTAATACAAGATGACAAAAATTCGATTAAAATTTTCATGCAAGCTTGATAAGAAATTATTTATACAAGAAAATATATTATGTTAACAGTTCAAACCGATTCGGTTTAATTGTTGCAACTAAAGACTGTGTTATAGGGTTTTTCAAGATATTAACTTTTGTTTTAATTTCTTTCGCATTTATTAAATGAAATGCGTTTTGTTTTTCAACTAATTTTATCGTATGCTCTAGCTTTCTGCCACGTATGAATGGATTATTACTTTCATTGAAATATTGTACAATGACATAACATTTAGGGTTACCATTGGACAAAATTACTATGAAAGATTTTATTTCTACAATTTCTGTATTTTCTAAACAAACAAAATTACTTTTTTTTTTCATTCCACGATTGTAATTTGTTGAATGAATAAGTTCATTATTTATAAAAGCCCGTGAAAAATATTGTACTGGAATATTTAGCTCGACATCTAGATTTGATCGTTGACATGCTAAAAAATCATTGGGTATTAATTTTTGTATAACTGGCTGCCCAATGAGTTTAACTTTACCTAGATCTAAGCTAGCTTTTGGTTTTTGTTTCATTTTTAACATATCAACAAGACAAGCATTTATCTCATGAGACAAGTTTCTCTGACATTCAAGTTTCATGTTTTCAATTGCATATTTCAACCGGAAACCATCACATATTTGTTTAGCTACACCATTGGAGCTTTTTACACTTTTTTAGGGAATTTTATTTTCCTATTGTTTTCGCTTTTTATCTGGACCCCCCCCCCTAACCATGGTAGATCCCCACCCGCCGCCAAAATTTTCTAAGTCCCTTAATCTAAATACGGTAAATATGAAAAACATCATTAAATATAAAGGAAAATATAGAAAAATCACTGAATATAAAGAAAAAAACGATAAATATAGGAAATTAACAGTGAATATAGAGAAAAAACGATAATTATGGGAAAATATCAGTAAATATAAAGAAAAAAGCGCTGAATATAAAGAAAACTTCCATAATTATGGGAAAATATCAGGGAAATATCAGTAAATATCAAGGAAAACTTACTGAATATAAAGAAAGATACGATAAATATGGAAAATATCAGTAAATATGTAGGAAAAATCACTGAATATAAAGAAAAATACGATATATATCGGAAAATATCAGTAAATATNTCGCTTTTTATCTGGACCCCCCCCCCCCCCAAAAAAAATAAAATCAATAAAGAAATATTTAATAATAAAATATTATAATAATTTATATGTATATATAAATAATATATTAATTTAAGAATATACAAATAAATAAATTTATATTTTTATAAAAATTTATAATCCAATTTAAATGTATATTTAATACAATTGTATTCATAAATTTATATTCATTTATGAATGTATTTGAACTGAATTTGCGTTTAATCAAACTAATTAATAATATTATTATAAAATATTATATAATTTTGATAATTTTAAAATTATATTATAATGTTTATATCAACAAACCTGGCGACAAATTCCCAGTAGTACTGCGTGCATCCAGTCTGGTGGCATTCCGTTGATCATGTCAAATTCTGGTACATCAAACAGAGCAGATCTACCTTTCACACCGAACATCATACAATCAACGTGTTGCAAAAGATGATCGTGAGATCGTAGTTCTTTTCCATGTGGATATCCTCTTGAATTTAAAGGGTAAATGTGTATCGTCCCCGTGCCTTTTTTCGCTCTCTGACCAAAATGTGAACAACGATCACAGCCCCAATATCCATTGAAATGGGTAGTTCCTTGGACAACAGGCCCTGCAACCGAATTAAAAAATGCCACTTAATATTTTACATTTTTTATGATAAATTTTTCCTTGAAATTTATAATGAAAACCCTGTTTATAAAGTACTTGTGCTTCTTTTATAAATGAAGTAAGGTACTCGTTCATAGGTGGTTTTTTATTGTTACACCACACACTAGTGAGCATAATATGTTCTCTCCTTTTTTTAGGGTGTACCTCATTCAAAGTACAAAGATATTTTTTTATAATTATTATTCATAGCATGCAATATTTTTGAAAAATCCTTCATCAATGAATAAGTAGCTTCTTTATGGCGATATTTAAAAGCAGCCAAAAGTAAACATTGTTGAAGTGTTTGAAAATCATAATTACGTGAACAAGATACAGTGTCATTCATTGATGTTGCTGGATCATCAATATTAATCAATTGTTGCTCTTCGTGTAATAATTGAAAATCATCTTGAATATTATTTACTGAAATAAAACTGCTTGAGACACTTGGAGATTCAATACCCTGTAGAATTATTATATAGGTTAAATAAAATTTATGCTAAATAACAATAAAAAACATTGAAATAGAAAAAAAAATAGTATATTTTTACTCACATCTGCAGATGTTTGAGATGATATGTCGTAATGATGTACTGAATTATTGTCTGACAATATACCAATATTTGTATTATTAATTGATTTATCCTAAAAAAATATATATACGTTTTTTTAGATAATGGTAAAGGAATAAGAAAAAAAACACCAACCGAAATATTTTTTACTTACTGGAGATTGTTTATATGCAGGATATTCAATACCTTTATCTTTTTCACTGGCAAAAAAGTCATCAATTATTTATTTATTTTAAAGAAAACTTTAAAAAAAATGTATTTTATTACCATAATTTTTTTCTTTTTATCTTCAAATCACGTGCTGTTCTTTCAGGTATAACACTTTGTGAGCCAAAGGCTGCATAGTGCATATAAGGACCTCTTCGTTTTTTATTTTTCAAACTACTCGTTCAAAATATTAATTATTAATTAAAAAAAAAACTACACAATATATCTGAATCAATTTATGTATTTATTTGATAATATAAACGTCAAATAATAGTAAATGAACTGTTGTTTTTTATTTTATTGATTTTTTCATATCAAAATTATACATATGTATATACATGCACATATGTATAAATAAAAAACATTTTAATATGGATAAATGAAAAAACAAAAGACTGATGCTACTCATTGACGCAAACTTCACGTTATTGATTTTATTTAATTATATACCTTAGAAGCAAAAGTGGTTGTGATTACTCGGGTGTCAAATAAAATTAATAAATAAAATGCCAAAAATATATCTGGCTTTAGTAAAATGGATTGGTGGAAAATACCATGGTACATACACGCCAGGTGTTCCAATTACCTGGATAGAAAACTTTCAAAGAAAACAATTTAATAGTGAACAAAATAATGAAAAAATTTACGTTCTTCAATGGAAAGAAAAAAAAAGTAAGAACAAATATGATGTCAATGTAATCATGGTTTCAGGTGAGCTAAATTTTTTTTTTTTTTCAATCAATATAAATAATATATAAATTTTCAATTAATATATATATATTTTCTATTTGTACACGTGAATATTTTGCATTATTTTAAAGTTTTATCTAATAATGTTTTATTATAATTATTATCCATAATAATAATAATATATCTTTTTTTATACTTATTTTTAGTATTATATTTTATTGTATAACTATTATTTAATTTTTTTTTAGCCAAAATTTCTGAGCTGGAACAGCACTTAAAAACAATTGATGGGGAAATATCTCCAAGAGCTCTCAAGACAAATGTAACATCATTGACAGAACCTCCTTTGAAAAAAAAAAAGCTTTTCGATGATACTGACGAAGACAAAATGTCAGACTTGGACGAGGAGCCTGAACCATGCATAATAAATGACAGTATTGATAATAATAATAACTCCTTTAATTTATCTCGCAAAAATCATACGAGTCCAGATAAACCAACGTTGCTGGACATTTCTAATGGTAAAAAATTATAATTTTACAATTTTTTGTTATTTAAACTCCACTGCATATATGTATACATTCCTTTTTATTTATATTCTTTTGACAGCAATTGAAGAGAGAGATGCAAAAATTAAAAAATTAAGTAAAGATGTTGAGGCTTTAAAATCTTGTAGCGAAGGACCATCCACTCGTCGACCAAATTACGTGTCACCTGAGAGCGGTGGGAGTATTATAAATGCTATGAATTTAGAGGACGACGAATTTTCTGAAGGCTTAGTAAGTTAATATTATTAGTTAAAGACAATATTATATCAATTGGAATCGTTTTGAAAGATAAATATATATCGCACATTTATAATTGTATTTTTTTTCATATTAAAATTTATTTTCACTTCAAATATAATTTACTTCAAATTGAAATTATTTTTTTTATATTTCCTTTAAAGTGGTTATAATGGTATACATATATCACGCATTTATAATTTTTTTTTTTTTCATACTAAAATTTATTTTTACTTACATATTTAGTTTAATTTGAAATTATTTTTTTTTTATTTTTTTTTCTGCAGATTGAAATTGGGGAACCAGGATCTAAAATCACTGTTACAGATTTGCGATGGACTACTGCAATTTCGAGAGGGTCATATGAGTTTATGAGTACATTATTAGTTATGAGTCTATTTCCTATGGCAATACTTCTAGAAAGTAATTATAAAGGAGGTCAATGCAAAATTAAAAAAAATGATGAAAAATCACAAAAACTCACAGCACTTGACCAGCGCATTGTTAATGCGATTAAGTGTAAGAAACAATAAAAGTTATTCAAATGAGAGATGTAGTCTACATGTAATTATAATAATTAAAACTTAAACATATATGAAATTTATTTTCCAGATTCAGTTCAACGAAAATTTAAAAATACATTTACGTTGGCGGGATTTGGACAAGTGATTAATAATAAACTACACAAATTACGATCAACTCAGTATCCAGTGGTTAATGAGTCACCTTCTGATGAAGAAAATTGATAACAATTGAAATTTATTAATTTAAATTTTTTTGGTTTCAAAAATTTATATTTGTTTGTTTGTTTTTGTTAATTTTTTTTTTTTTTATCAGTGAAATTGCTGACTAGTTCGTTTCACTCGCTAGAAATACTGTGCATTTTTTTTTACCCAAGTAAATTGATATTATAATTCACTTAAATAATAGTTCTGAATCAATAAAATAAAAATAATTCGTTTAAACAAAACATGTGTATTTTTATTAAAATTTAAAGATTGAAATTTATGATTTATTGTTACAAATAATCATTTATTTGAGATACATCCGTATATATCCCGGTATATACGTATATTATATATATATATATATATATATATTATATACATGAGGTACATCTCAATATATAGTTCGTGTGTATCATGAGATATATCAAAGAATATATGTTAAGCTATATCTTGAGATATACTCGGCGTGGCGAACTCCAAATATGTAGTATATATCTAGAAATATATCGAAATATTTCTATGATATATCCAAAATATTTATCTGATACATTTTCGCATATATCTTAAATATATTATTTTCCACCCGGGTAATGTCCATTTGTTGTTATAATACCAATTGTTAAAGCATCAGAGAGTATTAATAATTCACCATTTTTTGTATCTGTTATTGATTTAATATTATTATCATCTAATATATCAATGCTTGTTGCTCCAAGTGTACTCAATTTTTTTTTATGTGATGGGCTTGTTATTTTTCCAGTATCATCAATTAAATCATAATCAACAAAATCTTTTAATGTCATTGGTTTCATAATTAATTGACGTCTTTTAGCTTCTTCAAAATTTAATTTTTCTATTGTTAATTTATTTATATAATGACCATTTTTTGGATTTATATATGATTTTTTAATAGCATTATTTATTGTAATTTTATTAACATTTTTTGAATCAACAATTTTACGTTAACCAGAATAATACGTAATAGTATGAATAATATAAAAATTCTAATAATAAATAATAAAGTCTCTATAAAAAGATTCATGAACAGATTAACATTTTTGATGGAAAAAATAATGTGTAATAACTTATTTTTATATGTTTCATATAAGTATGTTTATTTAAGTTTTATTTAAGATGTTTTCATGTAAGTAAATTCTATCTCTTATTACTAATAAGAGATGAAATTTACTTACATAAAAACATCTTGAGCTATGTGAGAAATGTTTCCATACCCTGTATGTCAATGAAATTGTTGATATCGTGAGCTTTATTATAATTATAACATATATAAAAAATTAGATACTGAAGAACAGCAAAACTTGTCAATTTCGATAGATTATATAATGAAATATAAATTGACAAAAAATTTTTATATGCTTTAACGATGATCGTTGAGAAGTGCATATATATTTTTTATTATGAATTCGCGTGTCATTAATGTCATTAATCGAAAATTTCGAAAAAAAAGGACAATGATAACCAAAATAGTAAAAATTTTAGTATGAAAAAAAAATTTAAATATTTAAAAAAATTGAATCTATTATTATGAAAATAATTTATAAAAATTCGAAAGTACTTGTGTGTGAAACTAAATTGTGTGTAAAAAAATTCACTATAATAATGAAATAAAGAAATTATCAATGAGATTTCTTTATTATATAAAAAATCTAAATTTTCAAATTCATTTCCTAATTTTAAGCAAAATATATACGATATTCCGACAACAATTGATCAATTCAATCTATTTCATCAATATAATATATTCGTTTTTTTTTTTTTATTTCAGGCTTCTACTAGTAATGAAGAAAATATAAATGACAAAAGCAATGATGAATCAAATGGACATGATTTAACTCTTTATGTCGATCCTATTATAGCAAGTTTGGATATTGGAAAAGTATTGATGACAACATGCTTAAGCAAAGGACCAGCAATTGTTGAGTACTTTGAAAAAACTCAGAAATTTAAAAAAGAAGATGCAACACGTCGCTTAATAGGTTTTTACATAACACAATATATTATTACAAAAAAACAAAAGTAAGTCATTTTTATGTGTAGTTAATTTTCGATTTACAATTTTTAGAATACTTTTAAATATCTCAATACAATTTTATATTTTATTTTAGATTTACCTGTTATGACAAAAAGCATTTGGCTGATAAATTGCAAAATTATTTTCTGGTGAAGATTCAAACTTTTGGTACACATTTTGGACGAAGAAGGAAATAGACCTGATGGTTATTTCCATAATTCCATAAAAAATCAGAGACATAGAATAAAACAAGAAAGAGCAGTTACACCACCACTTGAAGATGAAATTCCACCAAGTAAAACTTTTTTATTTTTAACTCATAGCAAAAAGAATTTTGATTTATAATATGTTGGATAATATATTTATTTTTCAAATACTTTTATTTAGTTGATGAAAATGTTACAAAATGTATGGATTATTTAAGCAGTCATCCCGATTGTTGACTATGGAAAAAAGTTAAAAACGCATGGGATGTTAGTAGAATTATGAGAAGAAAAGATCTCGATGCATATGAGATAAAAACTAAAAAATTGAAAAAAAAATTCTACTAACGTTCCCCTTTATTCAGTCGAAGGCTATATCGAAAAATGTAGTAATTTGAAAAGCAATCAAGGGCCAGAACTTGTAAATTTGGATTTTAATATATGGTATCCAGCAGCTGTTGAATTCAATGAACATAATTTCGATAATTTGTTAAAAATTTTAAAAATGATTCGTGCTGAAAGAAAAATTAAAAAGTAGAATGAAGACATTAATAATGCTGAAATATTAATTAAAAGTTCAGACAATATTAATGTTGTTTTTGCTGCAAAGCTTCGTCTGCTACTGATGTTAGTTTCTCCACGAGGAAGAACATCTTCAACACCAAAAATATCAGTCGAAAAATGTGAAACTAGTATAATACTTCTAGTCAAGGTATAAAAATTTTCTAATCTATTTATGAATTTAAAAAATAGAAATTGATTAATGATTATTTATAATTTCAAATAAGATAGGATTTAGCAGAAATTGATGATGCATAAAAAGAACGAGCAGCTGAGCTTGAAAAATTAAACAAACCATTGTCAGCAATATTATTTGTCGTGGGAGAAAATTGGAAAAACGTTAATGGAGTTTACATTTGTATCAACAATGTTCGCTGGCAAATAAAGAATTTGATTGCTGCTTTTGACACCTTGATTAAAACATTTTATGTTTTGGAAACATTATTTCCAGAAGAAAGCTCAGTCTTGTGGGGAATAGTACAAAAATATATTTATAAAAAGGAATTACCGCCAGTTGATCCCGGAGCTGCTGGTATTCTTGTCGATATAAAAAAAATTTCTCATAAAAATTTTATTCATGAACAACAACAAAACCAACAACAGTCACAAGAAAGACAAGTGAATATTATTCATCATCATGATAATGATAATGATAATGATAATGATAATGATAATGATAATGATAATGATAACGATAACGATAATGATAATGATAATGATAATGATAATGATAATGATAATGACGAAGATGATGATGAAAATGATGATGAAAATGATGATGAAAATTTATCAGGATCAGAGACAAAAAATAGGAATAAAGAAGAATTAAAAACAAATAAAAATAAAAAGTCCAAAGAATCAAATGTTGTTCTAAAGAAGAAGATGAAAGTGATGAAGTAACATATGTAATATATGTTGACAAAAGTAATAATTTTTTTTTTCATAATTTCTATTGTTAAAAATATATATTAAATATATAGTAAAATATATAAATATTTAAGTTATCACACTGTTTGACTTTGATAACAATTTAAAAAAAAAAAAAATTAATGTTTTTCGTAAAAGTTTGCTCTTTATATGCATGATCGAGGAATTTTGAAAAGTGTTTGATATCCATATAAGATAATCAACAATTATTCATTATGTTATTATTGATTATTTATTATTCAATATGAAAAAACACAAAAAAATAAGTCAATAACTCTAAAGAATAATTTTATACTTTTAGTTAAAATAATAAATAGAAATACAGAATAATAATAATAATACATAAGACAAGCAGTAGCTGAGAAATTGAATTAGCCAAAGAAATTATGTGGTAAGTTTTATAAATTCCTAATAGTTTTTCTTCGAATTATTCAAATATATAAATAAATTATGTTGATTTAAATTTGAGAGGTTTGGATCTCATCTCGATGCTTTTTAATGAGAGGTAAAAGTTTCACAATCTTTTTTTAAGACATTGAATTCTTTAATAACATCTTTGTACTTGAAAATTAAGGCATTTTAATTCCAAATTAATAGAGGAAAGTAATTAAATAAAATTTCTTTCATTTTTTTCAATAAATTGAAATCTAAAAGAGAAGCCTAACAATTACGATTTGATCTATTTAGAATTGAATTTAAGCCTTGTTAGTAATAAAAATTTAATTTTACAATTTTCTTTTAAAACATTCAAATGTATAAATAAATCATGTTGATTTAAATTTGAGAGGTTTGGATCTCATCTCAATGCTTTTTAATGAGAGGTTAAAATTTTACAATCTTTTTTGAAGACATTGAAATTTTTAATAGAATCTTTGTAGTTAAAAATTAAGACATTTTAATTTTACATTAATATTAGAAAGTAATTAAATAAAATTTCTTCGATTTTTTTCAATAAATTCAAATCTAAAAAAGAAGCATAACAATTACGATTTAATATATTTAGAATTAAATTTGAGCCTTAGTAGTAATAAAATTTAATTTAACAGTTTTCTTTTGAAACATTTAAACATATAAATTAATCCCGTTGGTTAAAATTTGAGAGGTTTGGATCTCAACTCAATACTTTAGAGTATAAGATTAAAATTTTAATATTTTTGTTTCAAATATATAATTATTAAATGGAAGCATATCAGTTAAAATGTGAGATATTTTGATCTCACATTAAAACTTGAGAGTGATAACGTAAAACCTCTTTCAATAATTTTTTTAACGTTTAAATATTCAGTCGACACATAATTCTTATTATTCAAAACTTCGATTATTCAAATCAACCGGACAGGCTGACTCATTAAAATAAGGCTTTAGGGTAGTAATGCTGCAAATAGTTGCCGGGAGCCAACGTAGCCCCGAAAAACCCCAACCTACCTCAAGCCAAAGATGCATTGATCGACGTCATTCTCGATCAGTTCATCCGAGGTCGTTACCCCAGTCTTTGGTCAATATTTGATTATTATAAGGACTAAGAATATTTTCTAGCCTTTATGGGAATATTAGAAGAACAAATTGAAAGTTATTTTAATTTCTTAAAAACCGAATCGATAATTAAAATCAATCAGAGTAAATCGTATAACTATTGTTATATAATTTTTATAATTTTGATATTTATATTTTACGTATATTAAAAGTAAAGACCCGGTGACGGCATGGTCCGAAGCGTCACTTTATTTTAAAATCAAATTGATATTTGTCTTTGATTTGACATAAATTATTTGAGTTAAATAAATTAAGATAACAACTTTTTAAATTAATTCACTCCGTGTTGAATTAATAATATTTTCTATAAAACCACAAAATTAGTTCCTACCACGTGAGGAAAGAAGTGGCACTATAAATTATTATCTGCCATCTAATAAAGCTTGTTCACTTGAACAAATAAAACAATTAAGCAACTATCAACCACGAAGCCAAGCCAGTACAATTCAGGTCCACGCCTTAAGTAATTTGTGAATCCATCAGCGTAATCGATAGTACATTTTATATTCTACCTCAGTGTTTTACTTGCGATCAACTGTGTAATTTTGAAGTAGAATCTGTCGTTAATTCAACCAGCGTTTGTTGCGTAATTGTAGAGATAGTGTCTTGTCTAATTAACGTGTGGTTAATTTAAATCGAGCGTAGTTGAAGCGTAATTTCCTACCCGTAATTTATATTATATTTGTAGGTAAATTCTGTAAAAGTGATTTATCGTTGCATCGAGCAAAAAAAGGATCTATTTTATAATTTTCATTATCTGTACCTTGTGTAATTTAACAACTGCGTCCTATCCCCATACTTTTCTATAGTAGGTAAAGCGCAGTGGGTAAATTTGGTTAATTAATGATTATTAAGTTAGATTAAATAATAAGGTAATAAACTATTGTCTGGGTATTAACCTAGCTATGATATTTTGAGATTATATCATTATCGTGAAAGTTTTAAAATTTGATTTCACAAACTTTCTTTTCTTTTTCGGAATTTTATATTTTTCATTACCATTGACAAGTCATGTTTGTGAATGAAAATTCCTTGTTTTAGTATTATTATTATCATGATTATTATTTTAGTATCTAATCGACAATCATTTTTTCAGTACAAGTCTCCTAATCAATTTGAAAATTATTTTCAATCTTTTTTCGATTTCATATTTGTCATTCCTTGTAGTCGAGTTATTGTTAAAAATCAATCAAAATAAAAAAATTTCATCCACATTTTTATAAAAATTAAGCTGCTTTAGTTTTTTTTTTTTTTTTTTTTGGATTAACCAGTTCTATCGTGAAATAAGCCTTAAAAAAAAGCCTCAACAGAATTTCGATATCTCGAATACTTCTCGAGATATCGAAGATACAAGATATCGAATTTTTTTATAAATAAGTGGTTTGAAAAAAAAAAAAATTGAGCATCTCTTGTAATGATATTTTTTACGAGGAATATTATGGATTACATAGCAATATCGTATCTTCAATAGTCTTTTACTTAGTCTCAATCATAGCCAAACACACAATATCTACATTATTTTACCAGCTTAATTTTTCCCTAGTTTTTTCTGGTCACAACTCGTCATTATATAAATATATCGATATTCCTAATATTCAATAATTAATATCTGAGAAACGAATAGAGATATCGAATTTTTATTATCATCATTGCTTTCTCCGTAAAAAATATTTATATAATAATTATTAATATTCAATTTTTTTCAATTTATTCATATTAAAAAATATCAGAATAATACAAAATTTCGATATATTTCACCTTCAAATCTATTCAAAATACGATATAGCCGTGTAATCCATGATATTCCACGTAAAAAATATTATTAGAATTGATCCTAAAAATTTTTTTTTTCAACCATTCATTTATAAAAAAAATGCAAAAAAAAAAATTCAATATCTCGTTTCTTTGATATCTCGAAAAGTATTCACCATTTGCTTATGTTAATCAAATAGAAAAACGACTAGCGTTCTGCGCGTCCTCTAGATGTTAATCAATCTAGCTGAAAATTGAAGAGGATTCTTTCTTAAGGCTTATTTTACGAAAGAACCGGTTAATCCAAAAAAAAAAATGAATAAATAAAACTGAAATTCGAAGCAGCCTAATGAACATATTGTGGTGATTTATTTTTAGACCCCTGCTAAGATGGTTTCTGAAGCTAACAAGTACAAGACGCACTTAAAAGCACTCAGTTTGCAGTGCGTGCCTATTCCATTGTTCGTAGAACTGATATCATACGTTGAATCATCATATGTGATTTTGCATAACATTATGTATAAGGTAAATTCACATCTTCATGCAATTAATTTGGCTCAATTTATCAAATTTATTAGGCGGAGGATTGCTAATATTCTCAGCAAGCCAAGTTTATTTAGATGTTCCTTCAAATTGCCAAGTACCAAATGAATATATGTGACACTCCAAATCAGTCTGCCTTCCAGCTTATTAGTGGAAATAATTTTAAATTTAACAACTATACCAAGTAACTTAGTTTATACGATAAGTTCCATCTTTACTCATATGATAATTGGTATTTCGTTTTTTTCAATTTTTTTTTATAACGTTGCATCATACATAGTAATACAATTTTATGTATTAACCTCTTAATCTGAGTATCATTATTATTCTTATTATTACATTACTATAGTAGTTCAATTATTTGTCAATGTAAGTTACTATGGTGGATCAAACTTTTTTCTGTTCCGATCGTCAATTCAATTTCGGTCACATACATGAATATTTACAGAACGTTTCGGAAACTCATAATAATGCAGATAAATTTATGTGTGGAGTGAAGACTGATTTACATACATTTTGCGAAAAAACTCTCAGTTTATACGATGTTTTTCGAAAAAATATCAAAAACACATCAATTATTCAATTTTGCTTCCAGAAATTCTGCATCAAATGGCATGTCAACATCTTCAGAAAATGTCACACCAACTATTACCACAGCTGTTGACCCTGGTGAACATTTAAATCATAAGCGAGAAAACAATGAAGACCAAAAAAAATCTTCAGCAATACATGACTTTAATGATTTTGAAACCCATTAAAATATAGCTGAGAATTTGGACAAGCCTACACAGTAAAGAATAGTTGGTAAAATTAACAAATTCAGGTTGTTAATTGAGGTCAACCAACAAAACGTTTGTTAATTTAACAAAATCTTTATTTGTTAAATGAGGTCTACAAACAACTGTTTGTTAATTTTACAAATATTTGTTTGTAAAATGAAATTTACAAACAGCTGTAATTAAATATTTTGTACAAAAGTAGTGNTTTTTTTTTTTTTGAAAAAAAAATAATTCTTGATCCGATGAGGATTTAAACCCGGACCCTCTGGGTGAAAGTCAAGAGCCTAATGCTCAGGACCACACAAGCATTTTGCTGAAGGTGATGGTCGATGGTTCCATATATATTTATCCATAGCATCAATGCATTACTTAATTTATAAAATATTTCTATGGAATAACAAATAGAAATTTATTTATAAATCTTTAAAATGCTAGTGAATATTCAAATTTTAAAATATTATTAAATATAAATATGAATTAATTTATTTAAATTAAATATATATATATATATATTATGAAATTTTTTACTACTTAAATTTAAAAACATAAATGAATAAATAAATAAATAATCAAGGAATGCTTTGGAATTTGTATTGTATAAAAATATAAAAAAGAAGCATAGTCAAATATAAATATGATTTTATAATTTTTATTGAATACTAAAATTGTTATAATAATTATTATTTTTTATACATCAATAATTTCATCACCAATTCCTTCATCAGCATGAGCATCATCATCTCCAACTTCTATTATTTCATCATTGTCATCCTCATCTTCTTCCATCTCCTCGTCTGATATGACTCCATCAAGATGACCATCCCACATATGACGCTGGGGTGTAATTCCTGTAATTAAACGAAAATTCATATAAAAACAATAATAATAAATATACATGAAATTAAAAAGTATTCGTTTATTAATTTATACTTACTGTACACAACTAATGCTCGACCCATTGGTGATTTTGTGATTTGGAAAGTTCCTAAAAACAAGATGAATAAATAAAATCAAAATTACAAATTATTATCATATATTAGCAATTCAATAAAAAATAAAATGAAATTTACCATTGGATGTGATGTTGTATGAAGCATCATGGTCTGCAAGTGCTCTATCATCTTGATCCCTCCAGTCAGTCCTAGCTAATTGATCTATAACAAATAAAATTCAAAATTGCACAACTATTACTACATATTCATATTCATAATAATAATAATAACAATAATATCAAGTACATAGACGAATACTTACGTATATCAATCCTCATTTCATCATATTGATCACGTTTAACTTCGAAGCCACCTGTAACAAAGTAATTAAAATTATTTTTCATTCACTTATTTATAATAAAGTAGTAAAAACACATACAAAAATTTTTGTAGAGACTCGATGATCTAATTAATCCAGCAATTGCACAAGTGTGATACTCAATCAATCTCAACTGATTTTCTCGCTTTAAAAATGGAAAAGCTCTTCCCTCTTCCACACGTTTTCGACAGCGTAATTCAAAGCTGACCATTGGTTTCAATGCATCAGTGTGAATCTCAAGCTGAAATGTTTAAAATTGTAAATTAAAATTATAAGAAGAAAAATTACCATCAATTGGTATTAAGTAGAAAACTGATTGTACAATAAGGAAATATTACATAGTAAATATAAAATGTTTAGAAAGAATACTAATATTTTACTTACCAAGTTTGAGAATGTTGAACCTTCCATTTTTGTGACTTTGATTTAAATGTTGAATATTGTAAATGTACGTCTTTATATACAGACAAAATAGACTTCTCCCACAACTCACCCTGAAATTCTATTGGTTTAAAAATTTGTCTAAACTGAAAACCCCATATGTGTAAATCAAAGATTATAAAACAGTACATACAGGTGTACTGAAGATGTGTGAAGATTATTCCAATGCCAGACTTTAACATTGTGTATAGTGAAAGTTCCACGAAAATCCGAAAATTTCTCCGTTGCCAAAATACCAGATGAACATTTTAAGTATTTTTATGTTATAATCCAAAAGTTGAACTGCTGGTGATTTTTGCATGTGCATATAATGTCTTTAAAAAAGTATCCAGCAATGACTTATAAGTCCCAGCACATAAGCTATATGTGAAGATGTGTGAAAAATAATATTCAATTTTTTGTTTCGGGGAAAAATATAAGAAGATGGCAAAAAAAAAAATGATATTGAATTTTGGTACCGGTGAAAAAAGAAAAATACAAAATTGTAAATGCAACACATTGTCAATTCTCAGATTAAAGTTTGACGAATGGCATGCCAAGTAAATATGCTGCTTGTACAATGATGTGTGGCAAAATAAATCCCTTGGAATATATTCCCCAAAATTTTATTGTCTAAAGCTTGAGTCTGTAAGTGCAGGTTTTAGCATTGTGCACATGCGGTTTTTAAATAATTATAAGATTATTTTTGCCTATATATATTGGACAGAAAACTTATGAGCCATTAGTCACGCAAATTTATCTTCAAGTAACTTGGTTAAAAGGCAAATAAAAAAAAAAAAAAATCATGGCAAATAATATTGAAGTTAATCAATCAATGTCAATATTCACTCATTTAGTACACAGAAAATTTTTTGAGAGTGAACGTGAACGTGTAAAAGACATTAGAGATCATGATATTATTCAAGATAGTATTGATATTTTTGAACAAAAAATAAACGAGTACAATCATATTTTGAGAGATAGTGCATTAAATTCACACATAAAAGTTTATTTGCAACAACAAAAAAAATTGCCGCGCGTGAACTAGAAAAAGTGAAATGTTTTAAAAAAAAAATCAGTGGTAGAGGTGCTTCTGATGATAATAACAATAACAATAATATCAATATAGATAATGCTAGTGTTAGTGATGATGAAGAAAACAATGTGGAAGAAGAACGTATTGTGTGGAAGAATATTGCAAGTGCTTTTAATGGTGTAATTACAATAGGTGCAATCATAAATTTAGGACATATTGATATAGATAGTTTTTTAAATAATTGTAAAAGTTTATTAATTGAAAAAGTGAGGTGTGCCTTAACAGAAAGAAATGGATATAAAATTAATTTAATTTTATCATGTAAATATGAAATTGTAAAAAGTGAAGAAATAACAATAGAAACTAAATATTTCTCAAGTGGTGTGCTTCAGTCCATTCTCCATTAAATGGTGGTGCATCAACTTTTTTTGAAGTGCCGAAATGGATTGCATTAAAGAAAAGTGTTGTCAATGTGCAAAATAAGCAAGACCAGTATTGTTTTTTGTGGTCAGTGCTAGCAGGAATGTACCAATGGGAAATACATCCTGAAAGAACAACAAAATATAAAACTGCATATGAAGCAAATGCATTCCTGAATATATTAAATTATGATAAATTTATATATCCGTTATCATTAGAAGATGTTGGTAAATTTGAGAAAATAAATGATCTTTCAATATCAATATATGGCCTAGAATATGATCGTGATGATGAGTATAAAATAAAAATGTTAAAGAATGGTTGTAAAAAACAAATGATTGTGCCATATCGTTTGAGTAAATATACCCCAAAAGAGCCAACAAAAAATCTCAATTTTAATAAAACATTTGTGAAAAAAACAACACACTTATTGATGCTGAGAAAAAACCATAAAGATGAAGAAAATTCAGATTCAGATGATGAGAATGATGATGATTCTGATTATTTAAATCAAGCAGGTGAATATCATTATGTATGGATTCGTGATTCATCAAGATTAGTCCCTGCACAATTGTCGAAGCATAAAGGCAAAACATTTTTTTGTGATCGATGCTTGTGCCATTTTAATTTAGAAAAATCTGTGATAGATCATCGTGAAGCTTGTGAATCTAAAAATAAGTACCGGATGGTTTTACTGAAAGTACCAAATAATATTTTAAAATTTAAAAATTACAAATATCAGCTGAAAGTACCATTTGTTGTTTACTTGGATGTTGAGTGTTTATTGAAAAAAGTTGAGGAAGCACCTGGTGTACCAAATGACACAACTAATAATCAAATAATACATCATCATGTACCATATAGTGTTGGTTATTTTTTCAAATGTGATTATGATGCATCATTATCCAAATTTGAGCTAAACCGTGGTGAAAATTGCATTGATTGGGTTATTGATGAATTATATAAAATTGCGCAGGATGTCAATAGAATATTAGATATCAACAGAAGTATCACAATGACACCAGCAGATGAACGCTCACTTAACATAGCCAAAATATGTTAC
>MKYW01000221.1:95421-112828 GCA_015776835.1 Aphidius ervi
GTTAATAAAAATTTTTAATCAACAATTGCATGGTGCCTTTAAAAATCAATATTTTCAAATAATTTTTTTTTCGTTTTGAAGAGCAGACGTTCAGCTAATTTGTACTGATCCTAACAAAATTTGTACCTCAATAATAATAATAAAACAACAAGTTACTCCGAAATTTCAATTTACGAGGGTACAAATTCTAATTTTATCGATACAAATTATCCTACGTTCTGCCCTTTAAAATGAAATAAAAATTATTCAAAAATATTACAAATTATTCTGCGTCTGTAGCAATTTTTTTTCCCCCTGAGTGATCTAGAAAATGAATTCATTTTTAACCCTTTCAACACCCTTTAATTTTGAGGTACAAATGAACACAATTGCGGTAAAAAATAGTACAAATTAAGACGCTTCAAATGAGTATTCTAGATTATTTTTTTAGGGCTTATGAAGGCCAGGTTCACGCACCTGAATTGTACGAATATAATTCTTTATATTCTCTCTCACGAATTTTTATAAATTATTATTAGTTAAACAAAATGAGTGAAATAAAAACAAAACATAAATTTACAATTGATGTCACTGAAATCCTCAATTTTAGATGAGCTGTTTATTTTTTTATCATAACTTTAATAATCAAAAGAAGTGAAATATAAAAAAAATGGCAAAATTTTGAAATATAAAGTTGAATAATTTGCTGGATAAAAAAAAAAAAACAAAAAAAAAAAATTTGGCGCTTTTTATCATTCCAAACTTCAATCTCAGCTCAGCAAATCTAGGTCCTGGTAATAATTTAGTCAAACTATCAGCCAATTGTTTGCCTGTAAGAATATATTTTTTATTAGTCGATTTTTTCTTACCTGGTCTTATATAAAATGATATTTAGTATCTATATGTTTTGTTCGCTTATGATCTACGGGATTATTTGCGATACTTATGCAACCTGTGTTATCTTCATAAATTATAGACTTATCAATTATAATATTAATTGTACTTGCTAATGACTTTAAGCAGTCAGCTTCTTTTGTTGCTTCATATAATGCCATATATTCATCCTCAGTTGCAGATGTGGCTACAGTTACTTGTTTACGCGAGATCTATGATATAGTAAACAATTTATATGATTCAAAAATAAACCCTGTTGTACTTTTTCTATCTTGAGTATCACGACTCTAGTCAGAGTCTACATAACCAATTAATTTATCTGTATAATTATCAGTACGTATAATTATCATACTATATGTGTTGATTTTATATCAACAGTACCCTATAAATATCTTAAAATTCGTTTTGAACAATTTCACAATAATATATCATTTTTTTTTTGAATATCGGCTTGAAATATCAACTGATATACTTAACTCATGTCTTGTACACACCATTAAATACATCAAACAATCCAATAAATTTCTACATGGTGCCTTACATTCATCATCTTTACTTAAGTCTCAATGATCTACTTTTATTTCAAGGAAAGTGCTTATAGGTTGACAATCAGTCTTTTTAAATTTATTTAATATTAATTTAATGTATGCACTTTGATCTAATATTATTTCCTTGTCAATTTTCGTAATACAAATACCTATGAATAATTTTATTTCTTTCAAATCTACTATTCGTAATTTATTCTTTAGATGAATTTTAATATTATCTTTTGACTCATTACGTGCTGTTACAATTACCAGGTCATCTACATATAAAACTAAATAAATATTTTCAATAATATTCTCCCTGTCTGAAATATACATACAACGACCAGCAGCTAAATTTTGAGATCCTTTTTTTCTAAGTGTTTGTTTCAAAATTTCAAACCATACACTGCCTCATTTGATTTACAAACTTGATTATTATTTGATATTATCCCATTGGTATTTTCATATAAATGTCTTCTTTTAACTTACTATTGAAAAATGCAGTTTTTACATCCATATGATGATCTTATAAATTGTTTTAATTTGCAAAAGCTGAAATGAATTTAAAACTTGCAATCCTAGCTACAGGGTCGAATGTCTCATTATAATCTGTCGAATACTCTTGGCTAAAACCTCTTGCTACGAGATGGGCTTTATATTTATAAGGGTTGCCAAATTCATTTTCAATACCTTAAACCTATTTACAATCACCAATATTTTTATCTTTTGGTCTATCAACCAGGAAACAGGTATTATATATTTTAATTCATCATCCATCGCCTCTTCCCATTTATGTCTATCTTTTCTATTCATTATTTCTCGATCATTTTCTGGTATTTTACATACAGCTGATTGAGGATAAATGAAATATTCAGGCATATCATTTTCATTATAATTAATCCTTTTACTAATTTTATGACGACTACGTCTTCTCAAATTGTTTTCTTTTGTATTTCATTTTATACCAACATCTTTATTATCTGTTTACTTCATTTTCTTGACATTTGATTTATCATTGTCAACACACTCATTATTATTTATTTTATATAAATTTTTGATCAATACTCTTTTTATTATCATTATCAACAATGTCATCTATAGTTCCGTTATCTAGAGTATTTTTCAACATTCCATCATTATTATTATTATTATTAATTGAAATACCATCTATAGTTCTATTATCTATAGTTTCTTTCAACGTTTATACCGTCAGTGACTCCATAAGTTAATTATTACTTATTTTATGAGATTCACATCCAGTGTTTAATTCACCTGGTTCATTACAATCAACTAGCGGTCGAGTCTTTTCGAAACTTTTCTAATAATATTATTAGAAAATTATCGTTTGCCTTAGGCTAGTTTATCATCAATGGATCTTATAAATATCAGATAAATATGTTGAAGATGTTTAAATATATTCTAATTTTGCTTCCTTATTATTCTTACTCCTATTTTCACCCCCCTTGATATTATCAACATTTTGAATTTCCTCAATTTTATTATTATTATTATAATTATCCAAAGTTATTTGGCGACATTTGTTTGTTACCACTTGTTTAGTATTTGGGGCAACTCGATAATCATCAATTGTGATACTATCATCTTTGTAATTAATAACAACTTTATTTTGACGACACCAATCCTGACCCAATAGTATATCATAACTAAAATTTGGTATAACTAAAATAATACTTGCAATTTCTATCGTATCTATTTTGTATTTTAAATGAATTTGTTTTTTGATTGGTGTCTTTTGTTTACTAATTGCTGTAATAACTTAAGTGTTAATTACAGGTAATTCCCCCATAATTACATTTTTAGGTAACAGTTTGTAAACCTCCTCTGACATCGCAGTTATCTAGCTACCGGTGTCTACCAACGCACTGTATTTATTGTTCCCAATGTCAATTATAAATTTTGGGCCTTTTGATTGATTGGGCATTTTTGTTTTTATCAATTATATCATGATTACCATCATGACTAAGTATGCTTCGAATCGCATTTATTTGAACATTGTTAGTATCACTTACATGAGTTGCGTCAGGTTGTACCTCTGGATTGTGGCCAATAGGTGGGGGCTTGCCTGTGCTTATTCAAACTTCGAACTTTGGCGTTTTGACCGTTTTGAGATTTTGTTTTTTCTTTTGTACGTTCCGTTCTGAACCCTACAACTTTTCCGAATATTACTTTTTAGTTGAAAGCATATTTTTCGAGAAAAATCCATTAACAGATAAAATCAGGCCAAAAAAAAAAATTGATTTTACCGAAAAATAAAATCTAAAAGTTCTTGAAATATCAGATAATATTCTTGTTTCAATGTAGTTATTTCATGTATCAAGACAATTTCAATTTTTCACAGATCATTTTGTCCTTGATTTAATAACCAATGCGAATTTTCTTAAGAACCTTTGTTCTAAAATCAAGAACACTCTATTCTAAGAAATTCTATTTGTCTATTAACAAGAATTTCATCGTTCTTGTTACAAGAAACTTTTGATTTTAAATAAAATTTTTTTTTCTTGTTTTAAACCTCAAAATTTCCAAGAACAAAAGTTCTATGTCATAGAATTTTTTTCTGCAGTGTAGCTCTTATGCTAATAAACTAGTATTCATGCTCTCATATTATTTTACTTTATATTTTTTTATAAGATGATTTTAATTTTTTCTCATATTTTTTTTTTTTTTTCATTGATATAACTGGTAATTTTCTTCACATTATTTATAAAATCCATATTTTTCTTTTGATTTTTTAGTGTTTCACCAGAGTGACCAAACGGGTTGGCACATGAAATATAATATTTTTTTTCTCACTAAGCGAGCGGAATATACCTTCCACATAAAATAGATTTAACTAGAGAAAAATGTGCACCTATAAAGAAAAATAATGATGAAAGAACTAACAAGTGGGGAATGATGGCATATTTAAGAGTCCATGGCGAAATTTTCCATAAAGGAATGCCTACACTGTGAAAAATTATTTCTGATATTTAGAAATAAACTTCTTGGCAAAATACTTTTTGAAAAAAGAAATAAAATATTTAATAAAAATAATAATTGTTTTGTTAAAAGAAACAAAAAATCTTGAATTAAACACAATTTGTTTATATCCATCAGACAACGTTTTGTAACAAACGATAGATGGTATGTGTCAAGAAAAAAACTTCTAAACGTCAACCATTGTTACTCCTTGACACTAACACTATGATGATTGTTATAATAGATAAGCTTCTTGTTTCAAACGTTAGAGGGACAGCAACAAGAAATAAACTGCTAAATTTTTGCTACTAGCTGTTTGATACAAACAGTATGAGGATTTTTATTACAGACTAACTTTTTGTTTCAAACGATTGATGACTTTTGGCAAGAAATAAACTCCTAAAAATATGCCTCAATATGGCTTTGAAATAAAGAAATGGATTCTTCTTATATAAGGTATATCGTTTGAAACAAATCAACTTTAGTTTAATTCAAATAATTAAAAGTTTAATAATTTCTTAAATTAATTTAAAAAAAAAATATTTAAAAATAAATTTATTTTTATTTATTATTTATTATTTATTTTTTATTATTCATTTTTTTTCATGTTTTTTTTTTTTTATTTGTTGATTGAAGTTAATTCTTTCACTTTGGCCGACGAAGTTCAGCTTCGAACTCACGATCCCCGAGTGAGATGCGGATACCTTGACCGCTGCGCCACGACGACGCTCAAGTAAAGACAACGTTTTTTTCATCTATTTAAAAAGCTTATTAGACACAGATATATTTTTTTTTTTTTTCATGCTACATTTCATATTTAAATACGGAAAAAAATACTTTTATTGTTTTTTTCAGAATTAATTTACAATTTTATTAAACTTTTCATTATTTGAATTTATCCTAAGTTGATTTGTTTTGACAATAATATTGATTGAAACAAAAAGTTAGTCTTTAATAAAAATCCTCATACTGTTTGTATCAAACAGCTAGTAGCAAAAATTTAGCAGTTTATTTCTTGTTGCTGTCCCTCTAACGTTTGAAACAAGAAGCTTATCTATTATAACAATCATCATAGTGTTAGTGTCAAGGAGTAACAATGGTTGACGTTTAGAAGTTTTTTTCTTGACACATACCATCTATCGTTTGTTACAAAACGTTGTCTGATGGATATAAACAAATTTTGTTTAATTCAAGATTTTTTGTTTCTTTTAACAAAACAATTATTATTTTTATTAAATATTTTATTTCTTTTTTCAAAAAGTATTTTGCCAAGAAGTTTATTCCTACCGTCAAGAAATATTCTTCTTTTTTTCATCAAAAAATTTTCTCAGTGTACGATGATTAATTGATTCTTTCTTTTATGAAGAGAATATATTCCATTTTTTCTTTTACAGATAACTGACAGTTAACTATTCATAGAAATTCTATTATTTACGATAATATGCTGAAACTCTCTACTCTGGCAGTAGTGGATGACCTACAAGTAGTAAATTGATTTTATTCATTCATAAAATAATTACGATTTTATGAGTTTGTTTTATAGCAATCTATCGATCTAATGTGTACTATATATCGAATCGTAGTTCAGTCACATACAATGTTTCAACACAGTAACTGTCGTCTTTTTTGTTTCTATTATTTACTAGTCAGAGTTGAATTAGTTTTAAGTTTCAATGATTTTCCATCCTTGGTGAATGCCAACGCGTCGATGGGTAAATAAAATAAATTTCCATGATTTCTAACAAATATTTATGAGTGTATAAACATTTTTCATTGTATCATTCAGCCGTAGTCATTGAAAAATCGTTCTATGAAAGAAAAATTCTTATCAAAGAAATATTTATTCATTCAAAAGACGCTTACAAGAGAAGTGTAGCGTCATTCACAAATGTAGTAGACAAAATTGCTCGTGAGAAAATGAACATAAGTGGACTATCAATTCATGTTTTTCAAGATATTCAAACTAATTTAGCAAGGGATTACATGATTTTGTTGTCAGTGTCAACGTGTCAGACAGCGTGGAATTTATTCAAGCGAGCAAAAATTGAAAAATTGGTTCATTTAGCGGTTACTGGTAATAAAATATAAAACACTTATCGGTACGACTTTGTCATACTCCAAAGTGTATAATATGAAACTTTTAATTTTATTTCATCACAGATATTAATTGCCCAAGATTTCCAGTAAATGAAGGAATGAGCATACCTCTCGTAGATCCCGGCGAAGAGCTACCTCAAATATTCTATGATCTTCGGTTGTCTGGAGCTTTTCACTGGAGCAAGGCCACATTTCTTCATGATGATTCAATTGGTACTATATGAAATCTTCCGATTGTGTACATGTCTTATTCTAAAAATGTTCTTCAGAACGAGAAACGATTGGTAAGATCATTCAAGCATTCGATGATGAACTGCCATTTTCAGCGAGAGGATTATCGACAAATTCTTTATTTTTTTTCGAACGTGGTAAATCCGATACTGTTACAAATCAAAATATCGAAAACATATTAGTAGAGTTTTCAACAGGGATGCTTCTTAGTAATCAGTTTATTGTCATCGTTGCACATGATACGTTGTCACATGTTTTGCAAACTGTAAGTAATTAATAATCTTCGCTCAATCAAATGTATAAAAAGTTTTTTTTTTATTTGCTTACTTGCAGGCAAGATCACTAAAAATGCTTAACCCAAGCACCCAGTGGCTATTCATCGTGCCGAATATGGTGGAATTTCCATATGGAAGTAGAAGATTCCCGATCGAGTTGTTAGGAGAAGGTGAAAATATTGCTATTCTTTACAATGAGACCTATAGAAATTATCAGAATGACATAAAATATGATGAAAATATTTCGGTAAATATTGTGCAAATGAAAACATAATAAACTCAATCATTAAATTAAAGTTAAACTTTATTTTCAAATCTATTTAATAACAGATCAGAGCTTTATGCTTTGTTCAAGAAATGATGGGTTCATTAGCAATTGCTATAGAAAAAGTATCTTCAATTGAAACGCATTTGTACGGTCAAGTTACCGAAGAACAATTTGAAGCAACTGGATTTTCAAAACTCGACAGAAGTCAAATTTTATTGGAGTATCTCTCCGTAATAACTATTATCTGAAAACATGAAAATTTTTAAATCTGTATTCAATTATATTTTTTGATAGGATCAATTTTATAATAAAACTCAAGATTCTTCGGACAGCAGCTGCAAAGTAGATTGTGATATGAATTGGATTCTCCAGTCAGGTTTGACCTGGGGCAATACAATTGGTTCTAGCATAGACACTCAACCACACAAACTCATTGTGACTGGAATATGGAAACCAGATCGAGGTTTCGTATCTATGGATCACATATTTCCTCACATTTATTATGGATTTCGAAGCAAATCACTTCCCATTGCAACCTACAATGTAAGTTCTATAAAAAAAATTAAGTACAATTCAAAAGTTGATAACCGATTTGTTTCCTATTGAAAGTATTCAAAACTCTGGCAAATAGATTGCTTGTTCGCTAGACCATATAGATATTTGTCCCTGAAGTTACATGGCATCATTTATTTTCAGTGCATGTGCATTTATTTTTATTTGTGATGGGGAATGCAGTTACTGAAAATCCCGTGTGAGAAACATAATCAGTATAATTGTTTATAAATTCAATAACTTTACAACAATTTTTTTCGTATGCTTGGTCATAGATATTTTGAATACTAAAATGACCTAAAATTCACTTTAAATAATCTTTCAATCTCAGCTATTTCAAAAACTATAGGATTTATTCATTTTAAGTGAGGGATTTTAATTTCAAAAGTGATTTGCTGATCCCCCTATCTCAACGAGTTATTTATAATAGAAATCATGGTATCAAAATTTGTTAAATCAAGCATAAATCACACGAAACCACACGTTAATGTGATAAAACTTGATTTATTTTTTGAAGTGAAACTTCTTTTCGAAAGTAAGTGACGCTTCAACGTGAGTAACTTTTATTACGCTTGGGCGCTAGAAAGAGGACGCGTGAGCTCTAGCGTTCGCCCATGTAGTTTACGAGAGCAAGTAAGAAATAAATAAATATGCTAAGACAGAGTCTACAGTAAAGTATTAATGATGTGCCTGGGATTATTATTAATATTGATATTCCATTAGAAATAATATTTATATTTCCATTTAATAATAACATTATTGTTAATGATTATTAAAAGTACCGAGAAGCCTCGAGTTTTAAAGCAGTTGCTCAGGAAAGCAAAAGACTCACTTTCTAATCCCGGCAAGGAAACTTTTTATTTTTTCCAAGTTTCTCATTTTTAAAAATGACATACATGCATAATTATAGTATTTATTATAAATATCTTTATAGTTATTCACACTATAGTTATTTTAGTTACAATCTTTCCCGCATTTTTGTAACGTATATATTTTGTAACGAAATACCGTATTTCGTTTTTCTCGAAATCGGAATAGACAATCTATTTAAGCTTTATAAATAGACATGCTTTGATTATTTATTTGTTTCCGTTTTGAATTATTATCAACTATTAGGAATTGATTAAATTATAAGGATGGAAGGATCTCCGTTGAAGTTACCGAAGACAAGTTCCACAATCTGTTGTGTTAGTAGTGCAAATGGTTTGTACATACTCAATGTCCAGTGGCGGACTTGAAATGAGGCTACCACTGAAAGAATCTTTCTAGACGGTAGGCTGATGAAAAAAAACCGCCACAGAACCGCATCGTACAAATACTTGTTAAATGATAGTTTTTCATACCCAGAACACGTTACACCTATTGTCAAGCAGTTTTTTTGTCGCCCTTTTAAAAATTTAAAA
Organism: Aphidius ervi; assembly: GCA_015776835.1. NCBI lineage: Eukaryota > Metazoa > Arthropoda > Insecta > Hymenoptera > Braconidae > Aphidius > Aphidius ervi. The sequence continues at coordinate 104,624 of MKYW01000221.1, forward strand.
ATTAAATTAAATTGTAGAGTAATGCAGGGGCTGAGCGGTATGGGGATTACAGAGGGCGCGAAAATAATAAAGTGGTGGGAAGTTTTTATCTTTTTCCTCTATATAGTTTTCCTTTTCTAATATAAACTCCAAGCTGACTGCCAAACTCCCCACCACTCTATTATTTTGTAGTTCATTTATATTTTCGTTTTGTTAATAACTAATAGGAGTTAGTTATTAATAATAAAAAGGAACATTGTGCTAGAGGCTCTGTGGAGGGCCAAGTCAGTTATACATGACGTCGGATGGGGCGCCTATTCGATGTTTATAATGTGTCTTGGTACGTAAACCTCGGGGCGATAAACCACTCCTCCGTCGAAGAGACGAACTCACCGAAGGCTGCGTACGAAGCCTGATCGTAAACCTATCGAACTGCGGGCTAGGAAAGCGTGCTGCGCATGTCCGGGGGCGATAAGGTAGGAGAGTGCTACCAGAGTGGGGTTAAAGCTGACAGCAGCTGAGTACTCAACGTCGTCGTGAGACGACACAACTTGTCTGGCTCTCGAACTGATCACTACCTTCTCTTGACTGGCTCTCTATGGTTCACTACTGGTTCTCTCGACATCGTTTGGATATCTCGTAAAGGTTCTCTAGGTATCAGAAGTTAAGTCCTGGTGAAACTCTGTCCGAATTTCCAATGACAGACTAATACTAACGATCACGCTATATGGTTCTCTTATTGTAATAATAATAATTATTATATTCTCACTACGTAATGTGTATGTGATGGTTAAACCATCATCACAACTAAACACGTATGGATGAGTTCACGATGGATCGTTGTAAATAATAACAATAATAATAATATTGAGATATATTATTATTGCAATGGCAACATATGTGTGAGACCTGGTCACGATGGATCGCTGTATGGTTCCCTATACAAAATACTCATTTTATATGTAGAATATTTGCTCCTACACTTATGATACTTGCGACGTCAGTATTTACTATAGTATAGTCGCAATGTAATATAGGCGTATGTAATACACTATGCTTAGTTCACGATAGTTCTCTCAGGTTCGGTTACGTATTTCATAATCCTATCAGGTGGACCGCGCCCCTCTACCATTTCTAAGACTGAGTTAGGTTCACGTTTTGTTCTCGTTACTCCTACGGTTGTCGGTTTCCGAGATAACCAACATGGCTCCCCCCGGTGATTAGAGGAGGATGGTGAGAAATCCTCGTTGTTAATCTTGGCCGATAGTTCTCGCCGTGCAGGTCAGAAAATCGGTTACAATACATACAAAGAAGCTGACGTCTGTGTCTCAGTAATATTCGGTGGGTCAATTGATTTGTGACAAGAGCATATATTTAATACTACTATATTGCGCATCGCTTATGCTTTCCCATAAGTGGAACGCTGGTTCCTCAAACGGTGCAGACAATCTCTCTGAATCTCTCTGTCTCAGTCCTTGGAAGATTTAGGCAATGACAAGAGTGGGGATTCGGCAGAGCTCGGCTTACATGCATGCGCAATGAATTTCTGTGCATATTATTTCTGTGTTTAAATATATGATGCATATAATATTACTATTAACATATTTCTTTATTTTTAAAATGTTCTTTTAAAATATTAATAAATGAACGTAATTAATAAAAATAAATTCGGTCAGACTATTGTTTATTTATACACAGATGATCTCACGTATGAGGGAACCTGTATATGTGTCCAGCTATTCTGAGTTCTGCCAAATCCCCACTCTTGTCATTGCCTAAATCTTCCAAGGACTGCGACAGAGAGATTGTCTGCACCGTTTGAGGAACCAGAAAAATCGAGCCCCATGCGCAATATAGTAGTATTAAATATATGGACAAGAGGTGCGTTTTTTCACTTGCAGGTATCCCCACTTTTAATAATCCTTCTCTTTTTTCTTTTACTTTCTTCTTCTGACTTGCGTGAAATTGGAAGCGCAATAACAAATTTCCGAACAATGTTCGGTTACGCTTCCAATCTCACGCAAGTCGAAAGAAGAAAGAGAAAGAAAAAAGAAAGGAATTATTGAAAGTGGGAATACCCGCAAGTGAAAGAACGCACCTTGTACAAGACCTAACTTTCTTGATCCGTCGAATATTCCCAAGTCACAGACGTCAGCTTCTGTGTATGTATGTATGGAATTTCGGTCATGCGCAGTGTATCATAAAAAATAAGTTGGGGCAAGCTGGGTTCTATACCTCAAGCCACAAAGGATTCGTTCAATGGTAGCTCCAGGGGTATAGCTAGAGATGCAAAAATACCGGTATTTTTTTTTTTCGGTATCAATACCGTATTTGATACCGTATTGATACCGTATTATCGGTATCAATACCTAATTGATCTCTGGTATGTATAAATACGGTATCAAAAAAATTTATGATACCGATACGGTATCAATACCAAATGCATCTCCTTAGTTGCAAAATACGGTATCAATACGGTATTAAAAAAAAAAAATTTAATAAATAAATATAAACAAATAAATGAGATTATATTTATCAGCTCCAACCTCATTTCCAACAAAAAACCACAATCAAATTATTCTTATAGTAAATTTTACCAATGATTTTTTCAATGAAATATTTAATTTTTTTTTCCGGCATTACTCCGGTTTTCTCCGGCTTTCTCCGGGATCACTCCATTTTTGGCCCATTTCCTGAGAAATTACTCCAGCATAGGATCGATAACGGCGAAAATACTCCGTCATGAGGTCACTGCCGGAGAAATTACTCCGACATGAAATCACTACTAGAGTTTTTTCGCCTTCATTTATCTCATGCCCAAATAATTTTTCCGGTACTAATTTCATGTCAACGAAATTATTCCAGTATCATTTTCATGCTGGAGTAATTTCTCCGACAATGAGATAAAAACGGAGAAATGCCGGAGAAATATTTCCACCAAGGCCAGCACATTTTTTCTGATTTCTCTGAAATCTTTTATCTAAAACGAACGAAAATATTATTTTTATAATTTTTCAAACCGTTAACAATAAACACGACAACAATAATTACTTTCTTATTGTACCTTTTGTAATCTCACGTCTCAATTTTTACTTTTGTCATTTTATGTCACCAGCGTCTGTTATTTTTTTAAACAAAAATAAAAGATGGCCGACCGACCCCAGCGCTGTATCGCGGTATTGATACCGGTATCAATACGGTATTTTGCAACTATAGAGGTGCATTTCGGTATCGTAAAAACTGATACGGTATTTTGGAAAATACCGGGTATCGGTATCATTTCAAGGCCGCGGTATCATACGGTATCAATACGGTATTAAATACCATACCAAATACCATACCGACTTGCATCTCTAGGTATAGCAGTACGTGTATTTTTTCTGGGCTTATATTTTTCCCTAACTAAAGATTTTTTTCATGCGCAGAGACCGATTTTTGCATTTGGGAAAGGGGAGAGGAAAATGTGGATATTATGACAATGATATCTTCAATATCGTCCCAAACAATGCTACCGACGGATTTATTTTATAATTTGAAATGAGTTAATATTTTTTATTTTTATTTATTTATGTAATATCGTATGATAAATAAAAAGCTATCGGAAAAATAGTAGCTAAGAAAAGGAAATTAACATGTAGGCAACATCCTTTTCTTAGCTACCATTTCACGTAGGTGAAGCATATAGTATTGAATTCACTATATAAATTTAATAAAATGGTCATATCTCCTAAAATAATATAGTTCGTATTAGAACCAAATTAAAAGTTGTGAAAAATGCTATAATTGGGTATATGAGATGAATTATTATAATTATTTATTTATTAGTTATCAACAAAACAAGAATTTCCGAAAATTTGAAACATAAAATATTAAGAAAACTAAAAACGAATCGTGGATGCGATTTTTTGCCTAGACATTTAAAATTGCAAAATCTATATAATTAAGAGATAGTTTTTTTTTTGCTATTGTCAGAAATTTGTTAATTAACAAAAAACCGAAATTTCTGTTTTTTTATACCTTTTATAACTTTTTAAAAAATTAACTTATATACTTCCATTTGGTCTCGAATTTTTGGTCTTTTAAAAACCGAGAGCCACACTGTCCTGATAAAAAACGCTCCGAATTCGCGTTAATTAGTTATCAACAATTGTTTATAATAATAAGTAGTGTCTGGTATGTTCTAATGAAAAAATAGCCATAAAGGATTGCTTTTCACGATTTTTTAGAAGAGAGTGTGGCTCTCAGAAATTTAATCAGGAATTTTTTGGGCTTTACAAAATTTTTTTATGTTTATTTGTTCAAAAGTTATTGAAAGTAGAAACAACTAACAATTTAAATTTTAACACAGTTTTTTGACAAAAAAGGGATGCGCGCATGCGTAAAAGTTTCTTTGCTGTGGTTATAATTTGCTTGATCGATAAAATAGTTATTTAAATTATCACGTTATTGGAAAAAAAAAAAAATTGCCATGGAAAAATTTTTATAAATAAAAATATTAAGGGAGTACCTCTGCGAGAATCGAAATAGAAAGTCTAGGAAAAAGCGTAGTGTTAATTGCAACAAAAAGTCTCTATCGGAGCCCGAAATTTTTGCCTGATACTGTACAAATCCCAGCCAATCACGGCCAAGTTGTGTTCGGGAAAACGCTCGGATAAATGTGTCGTTGCGTTTGTGTGAATCTATGATGCTTGTTGTGACAGCTGTTTATTTAGTTGTAAATTGAGGTTATCAATATTGGAATATGCATTTATTTATTCATTTCATTTGTTAAAATAATCAATTTGTTTAAAAATAATTAGAAATTTTAATTCAATAAAATTATAGTTTATTTTCATCTAGATGTTTGTATGTATATGTGTGGTAAATAAAATAAGGGAAGAGTTGCGCACGACGCATCATTGCCACTCGGATACACTCGGCCTCACGTTCATGTCAAATATTAATAAATTTTTCAAACTTTAATAAACAATATCTCTGAATCAAGAAAGTTCAAGCGTTTGATTTTTTTTTCAAAATTTTCTAAATTATATCAGTTTTGACATATTAATTTTTTATCAAATTTGTAAGAACCGTTTTTTTGTTAGAACTAAAAATATAAAAAAATAAAAAAAAATCCTATACCTGCAATGTTAAACCACGTAAAAAGTCCACCTGTTTAGACTCAATTATCTCTAAAACTAGATTGTTCATGATTACAAAATTAAGATCATTAGATGCAGAGGAATTTCAAGATTCATATATCTAAAAATTAGGAACTTTGTAAGAAAATCGATGGAGGTACCCTTAAACAAAATGGTTTAAAAAAAAATATTTGTTTAGTTAAAAAAAAAAGTAAATTGAACGATTTATTTTTTTAATATTTGTATTGATTTATTTCTGAACAAATCTAATAAAATCATTGATATTAATACCTACATGAAGTATAACCTCAAATTTGTTTTATCTGTATTTTGATTTGTGTACATAATTTGACAGCGCACGTCAGGGCCAAAAAAAAAAAAAAATCAAATCATATAATTTAAAATTGTAAAAAAAATTAAACTGTAATGAATTTGGAATAATCGAGATAAACCACACGGGCTTTCGCCGGAGTTTTGAAAATTTCCAATTTTCAATATTCAATAGAACGAATTCGTAACTAAAAATTTTTCCTATAGCTTTTTATTAATTTAAATAATTAATAAGCTATAGGAAAAATGGTAGCTAAGGAAAGAATGTTGCCTACATGTTAATTTCCTTGGCTAAATTAATTCTTTATAAATTTACATGTAAACAACTTCCTTTCCTTAGCTACCATTTTTCCCATAGATTTTTATTAATTTAAATTAATAAAAAGCTATAGGAAAAATGGTAGCTAAAAGAAGAATGTTGCCTGCATGTTAATCTCCTTGGCTAAATTAATTCTTTATAAATTAACATGTAAACAACTTCCTTTCCTTCGCTACCATTTTTCCCATAGCTTTTTATTGATTTAAATTAATAAAAAGCTATACGAAAAATGGGAGCTAAGGAAAGGATGTTGCTTACATGTTAATTTTCTTGGCTAAATTAATTCTTTATTAATTAACATGTAAACAACTTCCTTTCCTTAGTCACCATTTTTTCTATAGCTTTTTATTCTTTTTAAATGTAAGCTAAGGAAGGGTGTTGCCTGCATGTTAATTTGTAAAGAATTCATTTAGCCAATCAAATTAACATGTAGGCAACATTCCCTTAGCTAATATTTTTTCCATGGCATTTTATTAATTTAAATGAATAGTAAGCTATAGGAAAATTCGTAGCTAAGAATAGGATATTTTTTACATGTTAATTTTTTCGGCTCAATTAATTACCATGTGGCCACATTCTTTTCTTAGACATTTTTTCTATAGCTTTTTATTTATTTAAATTAATTAATTACCTCAATATATTTATTACAATCATCAAACGAAAATCCAATTTAGCGGGTAAAGAAGAAACGCGACAGATAACGTAGAAATAAACCGACTTATCATCTAAATACAATATTGCGGGCCATACCTATACTTACTAGACTCAGTCTAGGCTCCCTTGTGGCAAATAAGCCCACATAAAAATACACGTCGCGCTATATCCCTAGGTAGCTTCGTAATTAAAGGCTGACTGGCAAGAGTCTCCGATGGGGAAATGATAAAGGCTTCCCTCACTCATTAGATATTTCAGGAAAATATAGTTGTGGTATTTTTTTTTTCTTTTAAAAACGTTTGTAACCCTCATCATGGTAAAAGTTTCCCCTCCATCCGTGTCTAATAAACTCTTTAAAGTCTTTGGGCGTGATCGTATACCGATTCGAACTATTCGTGTTGTAAGACCACGCTTCTCTATCATTTTTTGACTAAGTGACGGTTCTCGTTTCAGTCATCGTTATTCCGAAGGTTATTGGTATCCGAGATAACCAATATATGGCTCGTGATATGAGAAGATGTTCCGATAAATTTTCGTTGAAGTCTTGGCCGATAGTTCTCGTTGTGCAGGTCAGAAAATTGGTTGCAATATATACGATAAAAAATAAAATCATCATGTAATATTTGATACAAGTAATTAACATTTATTTAAAACAGCGAATGAAAGAAACCTGATTTAAAGGATTCGAAATTATAATTTTATTGTAATTTGATGTAAAATTAGATTATGATATCTCTGAAATCGACCTCTCAGCCTCTGTAATATGGGATTTTTCTGTATAAGCTAAAAATATTTTTTTCTTATTTCAAAATAAATACCAAGTATACTTAAAGTAGTTTGATTCATTTTTTGTGTTTTAAGAATCCTCCCTGGCATTATCAAAAGTTGAGTCCCAATTTAAAAGAAAAAAATGTCAATGATCTGAGAGGTAAATGGGATGGCTTGATCTTTGATGTTATCAATGAACTGTCAAATAAATTGAATTTTACTTTCAAAACTGTCATTGGCGGAACTGAGCCTCAGATGATTTCAACGAAAAACGTATGATTCTTAGTTACTCAAAAAAAAAAAAAAAAAGTATATCGAATAAATCTATATTAATAATAATTAACTCAGGATTCCTTGCTGAAATGTTCAATGACAGCTGCCGAAAAAGTTCCAAGTGATGTCATTGAGTTAGTTCGAACAAAATCAGTATTTATGGGAGCATGCGCTATCACAAGTGTATTATATGAAAAAGAAAAGAATGTCAGCTTTACTAACGCAATTTCAACTCAAACTTATGGGCTACTTACTGGTATACCACAACCACAGTCTAGAGCATTGCTATTCACTTCCCCGTACTCAACACAGGTATTTTTCTTGAGTAGTGTAGAAACGAGAGTATTGTTACACTTTTGATCGAGGGGCACTCGAAAAATAGATGGCAGTAATCCCAGAAAAAGTCGTTTCAAAAAACATGGTTAGGTAATGACTCAAGGTGAGGGTTAGAGTGGTACTCAAGAGGATACACTGAAAAAACGTTCCCGCTGCAGGCACGGTCTATTGTACCGGTAATGGTAGACAGCTACAGTAGTAGGATGTCCATGTAAATTCACAGTAAGCACCCGTATATTCTCTGTAAACTGTACTGCTGTGAGAGCAGTACAAAGCACTGCTGTGGCAACTGAATGCGCGCATCTGTATGCGCGGTCATATACGGTTCACGACTTTGACATCACTTATAGGTTAGGATTAAAATTTAGAACTTTTTAAATGTTCAATTAAACATTTCTTTTAATGTTAAATTTGAAAATTTTTTTT
>MKYW01000221.1:114641-133181 GCA_015776835.1 Aphidius ervi
AATATACATATATACATCATTTAATTTATCGAATGAGTCTTTACGTGTCATACAGCTATTCTTTGTACTGCTAATACGCCTGAACTCATCGACAGTAAAATGTTCGGCTGCAGCAGCAGTGCTGTACTGCTGTGAGAGCAGTACAGAAATTCCAAGTTGGGTGTACTGCTCTCACAGCAGTACAGCGCTTCGCAGTCTACTTTACTGCTACGGCAGCAGGAACGTACCGTGCCTGCAGCGGGAACGTTTTTTCAGTGTAAGGCGTGAGAGAAGGCGAAGGAATGAACGATACCAATAATGTAAAGGAATAATTTTTTTTTATTCGTAGGGTTTTTTTTTATAATAAATAATAATTATTGAAAAAAGTAACTTATTTCATCCTTTTTATTTTGTTAATTGCTTCGATAGAGATTCGATTCCATGCTTCCGGAGTAAAATTCCAGGACCTCCTAACTGGAAAAAAGTTTTGTGCCTAATTTTATTATTGAAATTATCATAAATTTTATCTAAAAAAAAACGTTTATCATAAATTAAATTTTTCAATTATATTTATTATTTGTATAAAAAAATTATTCATTAGTATAAAAATTCCCAAAAATGATCAGCAGATTGCATTTCATTGAATTTACCGAAAGATTCCTTTCCCGAGTAAAAAAACCTGTCAACACGTCACTGTTTGACGTCCAATCATGATCCGGATCCGTCAACGGTTCAGGATATCTCAACTTAACTACAATAAAGTAACGTGATCCAATTTACAATAAAATAATGTGAACAGGATAGCATAACACAGAATACTACCCAGGTAGGAGTTGACGATTGTGCCAGGCATGGCACAAGCCGTGCACAAGGCTCACATGCTTGTGTCCAGCTTGTGCATCAAGCTTGTGCCAAGGTTTTTAAGTATTTGGAAATGTGCCTATGTTACAAGCTTGATGATAAGAGTTGTGCCAATAAATTATTATTGTTACTTTTTTATTTAAAACATTGTTATTTTTTTATTCAGACAATTCTAATAAGTGATAATAAATAAACGAAAAATTTATATGAATAAATGCTCAACACAGTCCTTGCAAAAGCCTGACACAATAATCAAAGCCTGGAAATTTTTATTTAAAATTTATATTAAATTTATATATCTAATTAATATATATTTTTTTTTGAGTTAAATATATATGCATAAGTCAAGTCTCGTGTCAGGCTTGGTGAAACAATAGGCACCAGCTTGACACAAGGCTGTGGTACAAGGCTCGTGTGAGGCCGGGGAAATCAAAGAGCACAGGCTTAATACGGGCTTGGAATTTTTAACCTTGTGTGAGGCTTGGCAATAACAATCGACACAAGCTTGGTATGAGCCTGGACTAACAAGTCTTGTGCAATGACTGGAAAAATTCTCTGTGTCATGCTAGTCCACCAAGGCTTGGAACACAAGCTTGTAACAAGCCTGGCACAGTCGTTTACTCTTGTGGGATCCTACCTGGGTAGGGCCCGTTAAAGTAATCAAAAATAACGCCCAGGTGAGAGTCAACAATTGTGCCAGGCATGGCACAAGCCTGTGCGCAAGGCTCACATGCTTGTGTCTAGCTTGTGCGTCAAGCTTGTGTCAAGGTTGTTGAGTGCTTGGAAATGTTACCAGCTCGATGACAAGCCTTATGCTCCCTCGTGTATATACCCCTCTCGTGTCCCAGCCTCGTGCCAAGGCTCGTGTCTCGGGCTTGACACAAGCTTCCAAAAACAATTTAAAAAATATAGATAAATTATTATTGTTAATCAATTATTATTGTTAGTTTATTAATTATAACATTGATATTTTTTCATTCAGACAATTCTATTAAACGATAATAATTAAACATAAAAACTATGGACGAGACACGGGATCGATCCGGGGCCTTTCACGTGGAAGTCCAATGCACTATCATGTCAACAATCGGGATATTGATGAAAGTAATTGTAAAAATTTTCTATATAAATAAATCCTATTGAGACTGAACACACAGTCCTCGCAAAAGCCTGACACGATAGTCAAAGCCTGATAATTTTTATTTAAAATTTATATGGAATTTATATATCTAATAACTATATTTTTTTTTTCGAGTTAAATATATGCATAAGTCAAGTCTCGTGTCGGGCTTGGTGAAACAATGGGCACCAGCTTGACACAAGGCTGTGTTACAAGGTTCGTGTGAGGCCAGGGGAAATCAAGGGGGTAGTCTTGTGTCAAGCCTGGATTAACAAGGCTTGTCTAGTAACTGGAAATACTGGCTTGACACAACTTTATAATTTTTAATCTTCCGTGAGGCTTGGAATTAACGATTGACCCAGGCTTGGTACAAGCCTGGACTAACAAGTCTTGTGCAATGACTGTAAATACAGGCTCGACACAATTTTGGAAATTTCAACCTTGTGTGAGGCTTGAAAATAACAATCAACACAAGCTTGGTACAAGCCTGCACTAACAAGTCTTGTGCAATGACTGGAAAACTTCTCTGTGTCATGCTAGACACATTCTAGTCCACCAAGGCTTGTAACAAGCCTGGCACGGTCGTTCACCTATGTGGGATCCTACCTGGGCGAGATCACGTCTCGATAGTGTTTATTGAATGAGGTCATGTTATTCAAACAATATTTCCTCCATATATTGCATCGTTTGCATTGATATGATCAATAAATAAATCCGTAAATGAACAAAGAATCAAACATCATGTATCCTGATCAGTTTTGGATAAGGCATTCTGATCCATTTTACATGATAAATAAGACCAATATCTTATGGTTTGCGGAAAATTGTTAAGATGTTCGGTATTTAAATAGTTTATCTGAATAAAAATTAAAAACGTCAAGCGCTCCCTGTGTTTATGTCGATGATTTGTTATTTGACTTAAAATTGAACAATAATGAGCTTATTTGTTTATTATTTTTATTTCACACAGGATGAACGACATTGAAACTCTTTATTAGGATTCTTATAAAAATTATGAAAAAAAAAAAAATTATACAAACGAGCAACAAACCGCTATTTGCTGAGAATACAACACAGCCGAGCAATTTTATTTATATAATTAATGACCTATTCGACCGAAAGAATTACACCATAAATACTTGACATTACCAGGACTTGAACACGGTATCTTCTACTTGAAACTCCAGAGCCTCACTTACTTAACCATCGTAGCAACAATTAAAGATGACGAAAATTTGTTCTACTTAAATATACATTACAGCCATGGCAATCCAAGAATCAATCGACACTCAGCCGATATATGAATTTTATTTGTTTCATATACCCCGGAATGTATTTTAATAATTTATGAAAAAAAAAATTTTTTTTTTGATATTTTCGTTATGCAAAAAAAAAAATGAGTGGCTGTTATACATTATTGAACAAACAAATTTCCAATATTAAATACATAAGAGGGGCTCTTGATATATTTACATATGTCGAAATAATAAAAAATAATCAGTCTTGGTGACCCAAAGAACAATCGACGAATGGCAAGTCATAGGTTGGCCAGTCTTTAATGATCTTAGCCTTGGCTAAATCATTCGTTTCCAGTCTTGGCCACCCAATAATTTACGAAGACTTGGCCGATGAACGGTCGATAAATCGCTGGCCAGCCCTTAATGAGCCAAGCTTTGGTTTAATCATCTATTTCCAGTCTTGGCCACCCAATAATTTACCAAGACTCGGCCGATAAATGGCTTGATAAGAGCTGGCCACCTGTTCTCCAACCAATAGTCGGCCAAGCATTGGCATACGAGCCTTGGTAACCCAGGTAGAAGTTCTCGGGCTTGAACAACTGTGCCAGGCTTGTGCATGGGTCGTGTATCAAGGCCTTAGGAGCACTGGCTTGAAACAAGCTTGTGCTCATTGTTTTCCCCGGCCTCACACAAGCCTCGTTAACACAAGCTCGACACAAAACTGTCCTCGTTGTTTTCAACCAGCCTCACACAGGCCTCAATAATCCAAGCTTGTGTCAAGCCTGTATTTTTTTATATATAAGGTTTTTCAATATAACTTATTATTGACGTTGCTGCTGCTACAACATAAAAGATTTAATTAACAGGAGTAATTTGAACGCAATTGACACACCAAAAAACAAGCAAGAGTATATCATATCTGAGCCAATTCAAAAATTAAATATAATTAGAGCATACTATGAAAAAATCAACTCACAAGACATCTCGACTCTGACCTTCAACTAAAAAACAGGGTAAGCAATATAGTCACCAGCATCAAAAATGAACGTCAACATAATTTAATAATTTGTAAGAAATTCAATACATTTACTGACACCAACACATCATTAAATCCAAACATAATTCATCATTAAAACAAGTACCTGTGCAACGTAAACCAAGTCTATGAAATCTTCATAAATTTACCAAACAGAACCTATTCGGAGTTAGATAATATACTACTAATTCTTTTTAAACATCAGTCGATTGATTGCAATTAAAGATATACTTACTGAATAACTACAACTTCCCAACATATAGGAAAGTAAAAGTAATATTGTTGTGGCATGAAATGTACGCATCATCAATTTTATATTAATGCAAATAAATTTCAACATGACCCACAATTATAGATAATAAATATCTAATAAGTAAATGATGTAATGCTGAGTGGACAGTTATATGTAAGTCACTACTTTGTATAAAAAAGCACGAGGTGTTAATCTCGAGGCACTTCAAGTCTTGGTATTGTTATATTCCTTTTAATAAAATTATATCCATCGTTATATTGCCCAGACATTATTGAATGATTCACGGTATTTTTCCCGAGTTGGTTTCCCCGAATGACCTTTTTCCCGAAAATCTGTTTGCCCGAATGTTTCTTGCTCGAATGCATTTCGTCCGAATATTATTGTTTTATTTTATTTGATTTATTATCTTCGTTTTTGAATGTCAAATTTTTATGTAAATTTTATTCAAATTTTTATTTATTTTTAATATTTTTAAATGATAAATCCGGAGGTACTTTCTTTTAATTAACTTTATTTAATACAATATTCATTCATTATTTTTTTGAGAAAAAATTTGCCACCAAATCCAAAAAGTCTTGCTGACTTGGGTACTCTTCCTGATCGATATCAGAAGACACTCACGGGTGATAAATTTTTAATTTATGATTCACTCGATGATGATCCTTTGAATAAAGGTAGAGTTATTGTTTTCTCGACTCGGAGGAATTTAGAATTATTGGCAAGAAGTGATACCTGGTTCTTAGATGGAACGTTCAAGGTGACATGTTAATTATGTGTTAATTATAATGACAATTCTATAACTATATTGATAATATTGCTATCAGGTCAGTCCAACTATTTTCACACAACTTTTCACAATTCTCGGGACGTGTAAACAACTTGGTGGAAATAATGTTGCAGTTGTTGCTGTATCATTTGTGTACGCATTGCTTTCATCAAAAGAAACTATTCAGCATGCTGCTGTACTCAAGGCTGTTCAATCATCTTTTAATAAGTACAGAATTGATTGCGGTTAGCCTAGGATCATGACAGACTTTGAAAAAGCAATTATAAATTCATGTGAAGAAGTTTTTCCAAACTATCCTCTCAGCTGTTGCTTTTTTCATCTTGGTCAGTCAGTATATCGACAGATTCAATCCACTAGACTTCAAGTAGCATACAATGATCCAGATAATCGTTTAATTAAAGTCTACACCCACATGATGCTAGGACTAGCTATTGTACCAGAAGAAGATGTTCCTCGCATTTTTTCTCTTCTGGAGGAAGATGCTCCTGAGGAGCTGTTGCCGATTTTTGAATATTTCGAAAAGACCTATGTTCTTGGGGTAACAGCGCAAGGGAGAAGAAAAGGAATTAATCCCCGTTATCCACCATCTGTGTGGAACCAGCATGAAGCGGCTTTTTCTGGTTCTCATAGAACGAATAATATAAGCGAGGAGTGGCATAATCGCTTTCAGCTTGTTGTTAGGAAACACTATCCTGACCTGTATTCTGCACTTGGTGAATTCCAAAAAGAACAAGCTGACGCAGAAATAATGATAGCAGAGCTGAGTATGGGAAGAAAAGTCCGGGCTATGCCGAAAAGAAAATAGATAGATTTCCAAAAAGGAATAATGTCCCTTGTGGCTGATTATGGATCGTTCCAAGAGTTAGAATTTTTGAAAGCTATTGCACATAATATTGTAATCTAATAAATAAATTAATAAAAATAAAATAATACACTTGAAAAAAATTTATTCGGGAAAAAAAATACTCAGGAAAAAGGTTATTCGGGAAAAATGATATTCGGGATTTATAGTTCGGGCAAAATGCATGCGGGCGAAATGTATTCGAGAAAAAGGTCATTCAGGACGGAGATCATTCTGGAAAAAAGCCATTCGGGTAATTTGATTCGGGATAAAGGACGGCAACCTTATTTCATACAACAATATCAATGAAGAAAAAAGATAAACCAGTCACAGAAGTTAGTAGTTACATGCCAATCACATTGACACTGGCAATTAGTAAAGTTTTCGAAGCAATGATCAACTAAAACATATTAAGCTACCGTAACAAAAATAACTAACTCACGATGAACAGTTTGGATTCAAACACAAACACTCGACGACACATCCACTCAATAAACTCACTACAGATAGTAATATTGATTTGCAAAAAGTTGGTGCTGTCTTGATTGACTTGGAAAAAGCTTTCGAATCCATTTAGTTAGATGGTCTCATATACAAGCTACATTTAAAACGGTTTCCCGAAGAATTAAATTGGTTGATTATGGATATGATACTTATATGAAATTACATTTAAAATAGGAGAAGGATTACGGCAAGGCACTGTAACTTCACCTTTTCATTTCAACATATTCACTGCTGATATCTTAAACATATTAAGTCAAAATAAAACCAGTTCTCAAGCACATGCAATTGGCTTTGCTGACGATCTTATTGTTGATGTAGCAAACAAAAGACCAAGTGATATCCAAACACAACTTAACAAACTAAGGTACCAAATCAACAAGACATATTTGATGTGTAATCTGAGAAACAACCCAGACAAATATAACAGCAGATTTTATTATTCAGAAACGTAATGGCATTTTATAATCAAACACATAAGTACGTCATTGACAGCTTTAAAAACACAGCAATAAAACCAGGCACACAAATAAAAGAAACAATACCACATGTTGAATCCACCGGATATCTTGGTGTCCAACTAGATCAATTACTTCAGCAAAGTGACTACCTCAATATTAAGCTTGATAAAGCCAAGGCTGCTTTTTTACCAACAAAAAAATTTTCTTCAGTAAAAAAAATTGAAAGTGTAACAAAAACACTAGTACTCCACCAATAGAGAAAATAAGGAAATTCGAACAGCAGTGTCTGAGGATATATTTTGATGTCAACAGGACAGCTGACTCCAATATCACAAAATAAATCAGCAACCAGGAATTATACAAACTAGCGAATACCACCAGAATAGACGACCACCTGATTCAATTGAATCCCAATCATTTTGTCAACAAAAAAAATTAATAAACCCAATAATCAACAAGTCATTGTCAATGGCACTTGATGAATAGAAACATGTGAAAAAACTGGGTTATATTCCACATGAAGGCTTTGTCAATGGTGATGCTGATGGTCTGATCCAATCCAGAATAATACAACATTTTATCACACAACCACAGACACAGCAAAAATCATGTGGAACAACGATGAAATAACCAGCAACCCCACTGCTTACAGATACTTCATGGCATTGCCACCATGCAAGAAGACTAGAGACCAGGAGAGAAAACTTTGGTGGTGGGGGTAGCTTTTGATGGGATCATATACGCCGGGATCCAGCTGAGGGCACTTTACCGTACTAAACAAAAATTCGGCTAATTGATCGGTCTTGTTCCGTAGGAATATCGAGAGGAGAGATATAAAAAGAGAGAAGAACTAGAGAATTGAGAATATAAAATAAAATATTGTGAAAAGAGAAATCGTCAGCCTGAACGTTGTGCCAGTGCTAATTGGTATGCACCGTATCGGCTCTTGGTCGACCGGTTTATGCTTGAGTTTTCCTGCAGTGTGTTGGCCCAACAGCCAGCACATTGGGAAAACTCAAGGTAAAACAAAATAACATAAAATAAAATTTCCAAGAACTACAACGAGCCTGAGAAAACTCTCAAGCGTCGTTGTAGATCTTTCTAGATTTTTAGCGACTTTGCACGTACACCAAGGTGCCAAGGGCTGTGCCAGTACCTTGGGCCTTTAGTCAAGTTAATTGCATTGGCATCTTGACACGATATAAAACTCTCTCAGATTTGAACTTGGTCATTTAAATTACACATTGAATGAACTAACTAAATATTTAAATTAATTCAAATAATATTCATATTAGTATAAAGATTAAATATAAACTTTAACCAAAATAAAAATTAATTCAAAATCAATACAATTATGAATAAAAGTAATATTTAAAACTCAAATTTTGTCAATAAATAAAAATAATCAAGTATATAGTTAACAATAATAAAGTGTGTTTTTAAAATAATATCAATATCCAACCTAACCTTTATTCTAACTACAGATATAGATCCCTTAACGGGCAATATATCGGACAGGTCTTTTCCGGGCTTCCCGAACTTTAAATAATAACATGGATAATATGTGTGTTTACATTTTGACACATTTTGAAGTGGTGTATGTAATGGATATTTGATACATCCAGTATAGTAATAATTGTCAGCAATTGTCAGTATAAAAATCTTCTCAGGTAGATTCAGTTCCAACTCTTTAGTTTTGGCTAGATTTGCCAAGTCAAATAAAGGTAAAAAAAAAGGGACTTATAATAATTTTTCTACTCAGCCACTAGATTTTTTACTTAGTCTCAATTATAGCCAAACAAACAATACTTACATATTTTTACCAGCCAGATTTTTTTACTTAGCTAGATTTTTCACTTAGCTTTAATTATAGCCAAACACACAATATCTACATAATTTAACCAGCATAATTTTTCCTCAGCTAAATCTTTTTCTTACCTATATTTTTTACTTAGCTAGATTTTTTAATTAGCTTCAATTATAGCCAAACAATCAATTATTTACCAGTCAATTTTTTTCTAAGCTGCTAGATATTTTACTTAGCCTTAATTATAGGCCAACAATCAATGTTTACATTATTTCATCAGCCGAATTTCTTACTTAGCCACTAGATATTTTACTTAGCCTTAATAATAGCTAAACTTGAGTAAAATGTGAATAAGGGAAATATTTAAAATTAATTATAAAAAAATATAAGACATAACCCCTAAATAGTGTCAAAAAATTTTGCATTATTCTTACCTCCAGTTACAGCTAGAAGAAATTATTTATAAAGAAAAAAAAAAGCTATAAGAAGATGCATTTCCAACGTTAATTGCTTCTGAATGTGATTTTTTCCGGAAATACATCTTTCCCTTAGCTACAGATTTTCTTTTTCTATATTATATTGTAAGAAAAAATTTACAGACAAGCATGTACTTGTCCACAAAATTTCTACTAGCCGATTATCTCGATTATATTCATTTAATAAAAAAAAAAAAAAATACACGCATAAAAGAAATTTCTTTTTTAAAAATTATTATTAGTTATTTTTTCCTTCTCTTACATACTTTTGCTGATCCACCACCAGTTTGGATTATCACTGAATTATTATCCTTTTTCCTTGAATCATAAACCCCCCTATCTCTTTCATTCGACTCCCCCCCCCCCCCCTTCTGTTCTTGGATCAAAAGTGTGCTAAAACTCTGATACCTACACTACTTTTTCGGCATGTATTTTTATGGATAGTCATGAATTTATAATTATTTTGCCGTTTTTACGACTCTAATTAATTTTAATTTTTGAAATTTATAAAAATAGGCTTGGATATGCATCGTAATATCAATAATTGTAGTTGGACCTGTTTTGTGGGCCGTACATTTTTACAGCCCTCGTCGCTTCAGAAGTGTTAACGATGAGAACACCAAAAATCCTGGTTCTGCTTCTGATTACATGTGGTATATTTATGGAGCTCTGCTGCAACAAGGTGAGTTGGAAGAAAAGATTTCAAATAGCTTTAATGCCTTGGTAAAACTAATTTTTTCAACTTGGTATTTTTTCGTGAAATGCCATCCAATTTTAAGTCGTTGTGTTACTTACTTGTGTATTCATTACGAAATCTCTTGTAACTTGTTTTGTAGTTGGTTGCAGTTAATTGAGCTATTGAAATTCATCAATTTCAACTTGAGAAGTATATATGTTGAAATCGTAAGTACAAAAATCGTGGGAAACGGTAAATTCAGTTCTAGAGCTTCGCTGAAACGCTGTTTTTGATCTCCATTTGGTAAAATAATATTCGTTCATAGTTCATCGTGCTCCCAAACCATACACTCGTGCAGTTAAAGTGAAAATTAGTAAAAATGTCGATTCTATACTAGACAATGGCAAGTGAAAGAGGTTATTTCTTAATTAAAGAGTTAAAGGGTTGAAGAGTTAATTCTGTGAACGGTTTTGAATTTAAATTTTTTATAGTCGTTGTAAAAGCTATATTCGAGCTAAAAAGCTCTTGACAATATATCACTTCGTCCTTCAAAACTTATTCACACTGATCTCCGCAAACCTAATCCTTGATAATCAATAAATACTAATGACATAGACCTAATTAAAATGAAATACCAGAAATTCAAGACTCTCTACCTTACCAAATCTTTCCAAGACGATTGAAGAATTTTATAAAATCATCGACAATTTCTCTATTCGTACTTATGAAAACGGAAAATTTTCACTGACCAATGACGCAACTACTAACATTATTGGCTTTTCAACTACTCACGATTTGCATATATTATCAAAATCGAAACATATTTTCTGTGATTGAACATAATTATAGTTTTCCGAGTTCTTTTTAACAGCTGTTTACGATCCATGACCTTCATAATAATATTTATATTCCTTTAGCTTTTTTTTTATTACTAAATTGAACTCAGAAATCGTATGAACTTGCTTTGAAATACCTTGTAGAAGAATGTAAAAAGCTTGAATTTTCGCTCATCATATACATGCTTCTTTTGAATTCACAATACATGCTGCATTGTGCATCATTAAATCAGTATTTTCCAAAGAAGTTCATCAGGTTTGCCTTTTTTGACTCCATGTCGATTGCTTTAAAGTCAAGAATATCATGAATACCAGCCAATTATATAAATGCTCTTTCAACAATCAATGTATTTTTAGGTGAAATGAAAATCATTGAGGAAAGATTTCATCCTGCTATCTATTTCTACAAGACTAGTACTATGTGTTATTGTTGCTATAATTTCTGAATAAACTTTGGTGACATCACTTGCTAATTTGAGTTAACCATATGACGTTCGACTATATGCATAAAGTGAGGGTAATACGTGAAACTCAAAATTAAGCTGGATGAGCAATATTATGTTTAAGTCCATCATACATTATTTCAAGATATTAAATGATAGTTATGTCATTTTAAGCCAACATAAGGTCGTTTATACTTGCCCTGACTTGTCTGTTATAAAAAAACTTTATGGAGACCCAGACACTCAATTATTTACCCAATAATTTTTGATGTACGTTAAAAAGTTACAGATTGATTCAGCTGCCCTGGTGGAATTATTTCTCCGCCTTTTGTCGAACTTTTTCAACTTTTTCCTACAAGTGACCCATGGTTGGAGAAAAAGCGGAGGAATAACTTCAAGTAATTAAAGTTTCTCGATCTCCAACTTTTCTCCACCATTTGTCCGACTGTTTTCCAACTTTGCCAATTATTAATTGTTACATGACGCAGGGCATGGTAGTGTTTATTTTTTTTGAAAAAAATAAAAATTCAGAAACACTTTTTATCCAAAAAATTGATATATCTAAGTTACTCGGTCAAGAAAATTCCCGTGATCGTTTCATGATAAAAAAAATTCGTTCAAATTTTGGGTGAAAAAAAGTCAGAATAAATTTCAGGTGAAAAAGCTTAGTAATGGTGGAAATATGAAGAAATTATTTCTAGGTAAAGAAATGGTGAAGGAGGTTGGAAAGAACTTGGATTAATGATGGAGAAAGGTTGGAAAAATGGTGGGGGGTTGAAAAAATGATAGAAAAAAGTCAAAATAAATTTTAGGTGGAGAAAAGTTCTTGTTAATTAGACGAAACAGACAATCAATTTTTCTTCCAATTTAATGACGCTAAGGTAATAATAAACCCATTCACTGTTATCATCTGGTAAGCGAATAATATCATACGCTATCAAAACAGAATTCCAAATTTTTCTAATTTTTGATTACTCGGAGCTGTTTTTCACATCCTAAATATATAGGAAATGGACTTATGAATGTTTGTATGTATTAGTGATTGTCGTGTGTTTTATGAATACTTAATATGATATGTGCCCTGTCATCCTCATTGGCACACCTATATATTTTTTTTGTGCCTTCTGGATGATAGCAACATGAAAATTCGAAATTACCATGTGCTTGTAGCGAGTGAAAATGCTCCCGAGCACATTTCGATAATCCCCACCACATTTGTCTATCGTGACACTAGCGATGTGGTGTTGTTCACGTAAATTGAGAGGTTCATATGTAAAACCACTTCGAGTCCGGCCACCGAGCATAAGGTGCGACCGAAATCAACTTGTTAAACTTGTATTGGTGACGTGACTTTGCCAACTCACAAACCAGTATTATATATTTATTTATTTTTTTGTTTCATATTTTAATAATCTGCATCATAATTATATCTTGTATCTTATAAAATAAATTGTTGTTCAATAATATTTTAAAGTAAATTTGTGGGTAAATGTTTGAAAACTAATAAGTAAAAGACTAATTTATTTAATATTAATAAAAGATAAATTTAGTCGATTTATATGCTCTTGCTGAATTATCATCAATGTCTAAATTCATCTTTTTAATTTTCTTAGAGGTTTATTGAACTTCGTTGTTGCTTCGAGACTTTGCCTCATGGTTCCTCAACATTAGTAAAGCATTGACGTTTGTGCATTAGACCTGTTGATTCAACTGTCATCAAAAAATTTATCAATCGGAGTTTAATGTAAATCTATATTTTTTACCGCAATCGAGTTGTTTGCATCCAGCATAATCAACAGTATTATGACAATACCATTTTGTCTGATTTTTTAGCCCTTGAAAATCAAGCAACACGTTAGACCGAGATGAAAAGGTAACTTTTTGAATAAGAATAAAATAGTTGAGAGACAACTAAAAATTTCTCACGATTCAATCAGGTGATATCGTTAAAGTACTTTTTTATTTTTTTATTTTTTTTTTGACTGAACTAGCACTTTTTCTCATCATCAGATACAGATAAAGAAGTCATTTGGCTCAAAATGTTGTTCAGAGTGTCTTCTAGCTCCATGTTATTCGCACCACCACCAATGCCACTTAGTTTTTCATTTCAGGTTTATTTGTGTTGAATTGAAGGTTTATTTATTAACCCAGGCAAAATGTTAGTTACTTTTCGAAATTTTTTTTTTTTTATTTTCATGTTGAAAAAAAAATATACATTTTTTTTTTTAATTTTAAAAAATATCATGTTTTTTATAAACGACGAGTTATTTTTTCTTTTTCTTGACGGATGACATAACCGCAAAAAAAAAAAAATTGTGAGCCATTTAGACTCGCGGGTTTAATATGTGTAAACATCTTCGGCGTGTTGCTTTAATTTAAAAAAATAATAATAATTGGAATTGATAATGCGCCTTTTTTCCAACTTTCTCCACCTTTTTACGAAAATGACCCATGGTTGGAGAAAAGTTGGAAAAATGTTGGAGTAAATTTTTGGTTGAAGAAAGGTTCGAAAAAAGTTGGAAAAAAGTTGGAGTAAATTTCAGGTTGGAGAAATGGCGGAAAAAAGTTGGAGAAAAATTGGAAAAAAGTTAGAGTAAATTTTTGGTTGGAGAAAGGTTGGAGAAATTTGTCCGCCATTTCTCCAACCATGGGTCATTTTCGTGAAGAGATGGAGAAATGGCGGAGAAAAATTGGAAAAAAGTTGGAGAAAAGTCGGAGAAATATTTCTACCAGGGAATGCTTGCCATTTAATTTCTTTGGAGACTTGGTATTTCAAATTATTTAGGTAAATTGCATTAATTTCATTTGTTGAATAAATGAAATACCAAAGAAAAGCAGTAGCTAATGGAAAGATGAAGCTAAGGAATCAATGCAGCCAAAGAAATTAAATAGTAAGCAATATCAATTTCTTAGCTTCATTTTTTCCTTAGCTACCGCTTTTCCTTCTGATATATATTGTTACGTACCAGGTTAATTAATTTGTATTATTTATGAAATAACAAAAAAAAAGAAAGAATGTTTAACAACAATAATAATGGAATAATAATTTAGCAATAATACAAATTAATGAGCCTAATATTTAACGTTATTTTTATGATCCTCTTATTTTGTTATTCCCTACAGGGTAACGGGTTAGGAGGGAATGTGTAATTTTTGTAGATTCTACCTTGTTGTTGTGGTTTATCCAAAATTAGAGTATAGAGAGCGTGTCAATCCGGATGGTCGCCTGATGATGTTGATAATTAAAGATAATCCAATTGGTAACACAAAACTTGCAGCACAGAAAAACAACACCCCGGAGAAATTCACAGTCAATGTGAGGATTTAGGAAGGGTAAAATTTCTAGGAGTAATAAATTGTCACAGTTATTTAATTAATTTTAGATTCACTGATAATTTGGTTTATTTCATATAAACTTATAAAGAATTGAAATTATTTGTTTAAATTTTTTTATAGATTAAAACAATCAAATATTTTTATTATAAAATTATTAAATTTTTATCAAGTATTTATTTCAAATTAAAAGATTGATTTTAAATTTAGTTTGATGTTGTTCGGATAAAAGTTATCACGAGAGTGAAGCTCCTTAAAATTAAAAATAAAATTATTCCCATAAAAATTAATTGTAAAGTAGGGATGAAAAGTGGTGCCATTTCTTGAACCAATCAACTCAAATGGTTCCCATAGTAGTCAGCGTATTTTAATTTGTTTAAACATTTAAAAAATAATAATTTAGTAACTTCAACGGATGTAGTATCTCGCGTTGCAGAGGTGACTTTGAAAACTGCTTACAAAAATTTAATAAAAAAAAATATAAAAATAAAATATTTTATAAAAATGCACAATGTAAATTTTATTTTATGCAAAAAAAAAATAATTTTAAAATAAAAAAGAAAATTTTATTGCTTATTCGGCATTTTTGTATTCGTTGAATTTATTAAACTATTATTCTTTTATTGATTATTAATTGTAAATATACCAAGACGTAACAATATTTAGTATAGAGTACAATTATAAATTATGAGATAATAAATTTATACTTATTCAATTTTTCAAAGTAAATTACATGTATTTTATTTGTTAAATGAACGAATAAAAACCCAAGAAAAGCAGTAGCTAAGAAGAAGATGAAGCTAAGAAATTGATGCAGCCAAAAAAATTAAATGGTAAGCAACATCAATTCCTTAGCTTTATCATTTCCTTAGCTACTGCTTTTCATTGGTTTTTCATTAATTTATTTAACAAATAAAATACATGTAATTTATTTCAAAGAATTCAATAACCAAGGACAAGCAGTAGCCAAGGGAAAAATGGAGCTAAGAAGTTAATGCAGCCAAAAAAATTAAATAGTAAGCTACATCAATTCGTTAGCTCCATTTTTTTCTTAGCTGCTGCTTTTCCTTAGTATTTTAATTTATTTATATGACAAATAACATCAATATGATTTATTTTGATAAATTAAAATACCAAGGAAAAGCACTAGTTAAGGAAAAGATGAAGCTAAGGAATTGATGCAGCCAAAAAAATTAAATGGTAAGCAACATCAATTCGTTAGCTTCATTTTTTTCTCAGCTGCTGCTTTTCCTTGATATTTCAATTTATCAAAATAAATTATATTAATATTATTTGTCAAATAAATAAATTAAAATACCAAGGAAAAGCAGCAGCTAAGAAAAAAATGGAGCTAACGAATTGATGCAGCTTACCATTTAATTTCCTTGGCTGCCGTAATTCCTTAGCTCCATATTTTCCCTGGCTACTGCTTGTCCTTGGTTATTTAATTTTTCAAAATAAATAACATGTATTCTATTTGTTCAACAAGAGTGACCCCACCCCTCCAGCGCGTGGTTGTAAATCTTATTGTGTAGGTTCATTATAACCATTTTATTTATCATATTTATAATTTTTATCAATCACTTTTCTTATTTTTTATTTCCATAAATAACTATATTCATTTCAAGTGAATAATCTATATTAATTATCGTAATAAACAGAAATATTAATTGATTAAATTATAAACAATTATTAAATCATTTTAGTTGCGTCGTTGCTCGATCGAAGTATCAAAGTCATATTACAGCTTTTTATTAAGTCAATTGTATTATTATATTTGATGAAAAAATATAATTAGCAATTACACGTAGCTACCACACACTAACTTTTTCTATTTATGTTTTTTTATTTATATAAATATTTATATTTTATACAATGTTTATATCTATATATATTATTTTTATTAAGTAATATCAATAAATATAGTGACGTTTTTGATAAACATAGTAACCACACCAACTTTTCTTTATTTAAATATTAATTTATTTATATATATTATTTGTATTCATAAATATAATTATACTTTGTATGATCAATATTTGTATGAATCAATATAATAATACTTTTTTATTAAATATGAATATATAGAACTTAATAAAAAGCTGTAATATGACTGTTGATCTAGGAACGACACAACTCAAATAAATTAATTGCCGAAAATAAACAAACGTAGCAACCACACAACAACACGTAGCAACGTATTATTACGAGAAAGAAAATAATAAAATATTATTCATAAACAAATGCTAAAAAATTTTGACCAATCACATCACGAATAAAAAGCGGACAAGTGTACTTTTTATAATAGGAGGATTAATTAATAAAAACCAAAGAATTGATGTTGCTTACCATTTGATTTTTTTGGCTGCATCAATTCCTTAGCTTTATCTTTTCCTTAGCTCATGCTTTTCCTTGGTATTTTTATTGTATAAAAAATAAATCATACTAGATTTTATTGTTAAATAAATAAAAATACCATGTAAATGACATCTCCTATAGGAGTGGGTACCAAAGTCTCTGGTTGGAACGAGCACCTGGTGCTCTCTGTAATATTACTGTACATTGAAACTTCCGGGAATTTTGTTGTTTTCAAACACAGTTATTGTGGATCAAGTTCAAGTTTATGTTATACAAGTGTATATAGTTTGTCGATGTGAATTACTTTTGCGATTTTCAAAATTTCGAAAAATATTATTTGAAACAATGTTTACTAAAATAATAATAGGGCAAGTATAGAATAAATATTATCGTGACTTTCGCGATTTTCAAATTTTTAAGAATAATAATTACTAAAATAATAATAAGGTAAGTATATAATAAATATTATCGTGACTTTCGCGATTTTCGAAATTTTAGAAATAATAATGACTAAAAATAATAATAGGATCAAGAGGCACGGTAGTGCCTCGTGTCAAGTGTGAGAAAAAATATAATAATACCGAAAAAAAAAAAAAAATGAAAGCGCAAATAAACTACCGAACCTTATTATACATCAAATAGAGGTAACCTCATCCCTCGCAAATTTTCAAAATTTATTTAAAATATGATGGTGACGATAGAAATTGATGATTTTCATAATTTAACATTATATAGTATCAAATATTTAAAAAAAGAAACCGAATTATTTAGTAGTTTATTTCATTTTTAATAATTGAATGAATTTTTCAACTGTGCGTTTTTACGTTTTAGGACAGAAAAAATTTCATCTCTCTCATACTTTTTTATTACTCGTTATATCTCTCTCTCTCCGTCCTGTGAGTATAGTACACGCAAATTCTTGAAGGTCCTACTCTGATACAAATTTCTGCAGTAATCTGCCCTCGGGCAGACTAATTCATACTTTTAGGCATATCGCAAGCAATTTTTTGCGCACTTCAAGTGATTATAAAAATTATTGATGGTGAAGCTATGCAAAATCTTTAATTAATCGATCAAAAGTGTGCATAAGATCATCGTGGAAATTTGGAGGTTATTATTTCATCCTAATAATAATTATCAGCATCTGACGACACTGCCATCTAGATAGAATAACCATGGTTGCTAGCTTGCGGCTCCGACCACTGGCGGTACCACCATAGCATCAATATTTACCATGTGTCATCGGCCAATCAACGTTACATATCACAAACACACACACATAGACATTTACACCCACGCAAACAATTCATTCACTCTATTACCAGAAAATAGCCTGTCATTCAGCATAGTTGAGGTAAAACAACTCTTAAATACACTCTCTCAAATTGGACTCTCTTCAAACTACCTTAACTATGCTGTCTCAATTATTTACATCATCAATCATCAATCATTCTAATAAAATCCTCTCTGTAAGTCAGCCTACACACAACAATATACTATAATAAAATCATGCATTATCTATAACGAACACACT
>MKYW01000221.1:139339-149860 GCA_015776835.1 Aphidius ervi
TCTTTTGATTATTAAAGTTATGATAAAAAAATAAACAGCTCATCTAAAATTGAGGCTTTCAGTGACATCAATTGTGAATTTATGTTTTGTTTTTATTTATTATACACTCACCCTATTATTATTTTAGTAATTATTGTTCCTGAAAATTTGAAAATCGCGAAAGTCACGATAACATTTATTATATACTTACCCTATTATTATTTCAGTAATTATGGTTTTAAATAATATTTACCAAAATTTTGAAAATCGCGAAAGTAATTCACATCGACAAACTATATACACTTGTATATTGTAACATAAACTTGAACTTGATCCACAATAATTGTGTTTGAAAACCACGAAATTCGCGAAAGATTCGATATACAGTAATATTACAGAGAGCACCAGGTGCTCGTCCCAGCCAGAGACTTTGGTACACTGAAGATTTTGGTACCCACTCTTCTATAGAATTATGATTCATTTACATTTAAAATCGCCTCATAGTAACAGTTACCGACCGCTGGCTAACCTATTATACTATGATTAATACTACCATTGCGCTTATTATATTAATGGAGTCAGGCTAACATCCGTTAAAGAATATGACGCTCTTTTTTTGCTTTTTCTATTTAACTTCAACTGCCACCTACGCCTAAAGATGTTAACACATAAAAAAAAACAACAATAATGGGTAATGAGACGCCAAGACTGGGTTATCGCGTCTAGAGTTAGCAAGACCTTTAGGTCCCACCCTCGGGTAGTTTTTATTACTGATCAGTCTCACCTCTTACATGCTCGAGGCGCTGGAGCGACTTGTTAACAGATATGTAAAGGATGCGATTCGGGTTAGCGGTCCACTGCATGGGCTGGAATTCGCCTACCAGCCAGGGAAGTCAGTAAATGCGGCACTCCATAGGCTTGTTAGCAAGTTGAAGGGCGCCAAAGACAGACGAGAATTGGGGGTGGGTATTTTCATGGACATAGAGGGGGCTTCCAACAAGACCCCTCTGGAGGCTATAGATAGGGCGGCAGAAAGGCTTGGGATTAATTCAACATTGATAAGGTGGATCGGAAACATGCTTTCTGCTCGACGGATTCGTGTGAAAAGAGGAGGGGAGACGCTGAGAGTCATCGTCAACTATAGCAGATCTCGGACTGCACTAGGCATAGTGAGAAGATCGTGTGAAGGTACAGGACTTCTTGTCAGTCCGAACAAGATGGAACGGGTAGTCTTCACGGGTAAAAGATAGCTAGAAGGGTGGAAAAATAAAAAATTCTAAAGCAAGGCTATGGAGAACATGGGTGATCCTAAGCTACTGGAGTTGGTAGACACCAACTTGCTCCCGACTGGTAAGTCTGATCCAGCAATAGAATGGGCTCCGACAGAAAAACCTGGTGCCGGTGTACCCGAAGAGAATCTTCTGTCAAGCCGGGAACCAAGTCCATCGGCTTGTCAACAAAGAGGATCTTTATTGGAAAGATCCACCACGGAGACCGTCGAGGAGGTGATAAAGGAGGTCTACCATTAGACCAACTTTGAGTTAGTGACTCCATTATCACCACCTGCGATGGCGGAGCTAACATTGGATACAGGAGTAATTCCACTCGCTCCCGTGGAGACAGCAGCACAGAGAAAGGTAGATGAAACACCATCGACCGCTAAGCCGCCGGCTCCAACCGAAGAGGTTGTTAACCCCCTTGCTCCCGAAGTTGAGAAGGAGTGACCTGGCCAAAAGGCTAAATCAACTCCTTCAGAATCTGCTGATGAGACAGAACGGAGAGGTTGCTCTTATTATGGAAAGGCGTTTAGTCGCTTCATTTGAAAAGCACCTTCCCTGCGAGCTCAGTCGCACCAAGTTCAGTGGGACGACGGACCACGGTCTCAGGCGCTGCAGTCCACCTTCCTTTCTACGAGGTAGAGAGGAAGAGGTGGTAATTCTAGATGCCAAGAGGAGCCACTTGGATGTCTAGAGTCGATCTCGGCTCTCTTCGCACAGGCTAAGATCTTCCATGAAATTACGTTCTCGTCTATTTCCGCTGATGTTCGATGGATCCCCACTTACGAACAGCAGATGGCGTTAGCATCATTCCCCTTCCAGGGAAAGATGTGCTTTCGGGCTTCGCGCAGAAGTAGAGAGGAGGGAGGCAAGACCACCACTCAAAACTAGGTATATAAGGCCGATCTCGAGTGTAGAGAAGTCACTTTTGGCTTTAACGAGCTGGGGGTAGGTTCTCTGAACGCTCTCGATACTTCTGGCAAGAAACCAGACGGTGCTCTAGCAGCGATGTAACGATCTCTTGATAGACTGTTGGGTCCGGAATCCTATCCTCATGTCTTTGTCTATCTGGACCCTATCATCATCGTGACAAAGACATTTGAGGAACGCATAGAATGGCTCACGAAAGTTATCGTCAAATTGCGTGACGCGTATCTCACGATCAATAGAGAGAAAAGTGAGCTTTGCCGACCGCAAGTAAAGTATCGAGGGTTCCAGATCTATAGTGAAGGACTCTAGGTAGACCCCTAGAAAACCTCGGCTGTGCGCAACTTTCCTGCGCCACAGTTAACTGAAGAAATTTGGTGGTTTCGAGGCATGGCTTCTTGGTATCGTCGGTTTATTCCCAACTTTGCTCGACAAAGTTGACTACAACTCCAACATCCGCTTGTCCAGACTTTACAATCCCGTTTACACTGCAAACCGATTCAAGCAGTGTAGGTCTTGGCGTTGTACTGACCCAAGTACTAGATAGTCAAGAACAAGTTATCGCCTACGCAAGTAGAGGGTTAACTGCTCCCGAAACAAAGTATACCATTACGGAGCAAGGATGCTTGGCAGTCGAATGGGCTATCGAGAAATTCCGTATATTCATAATTTGGAGGACCCTGGTGGTCGACTTGGTAGATGGGCACTCGGGCTGATAGAATATGATTTTGAGCTAGTACACAAGAAAGGTGCACTAAATCATGTTCAAGATGCGATCCCGCGTGCTCCCGAAGGCGGCGCTGTTTTCGCAACGATAACCACGATCACCTGTACGAAAGATCGCTGGTATACCAGACAGGGAAAGGCAATCCGTCTTGCTCCCGGTAAATACCCTAATTGGACTGTTAGACATGGTCAAATATATTTTTATCGTAGAGGACAGCTGGCCTCTGCTGAAAATATCGACTTTGATGCATGGAAACTATTTCTACTACGGGAATTACGCTCACGTGCTTTAAAAGAATGCCACGATGACCCTCAGGCAGGATATCAAGGCGTACTCCAAACTCATGAACGATTGGCAGTAAGATACTTTCGGCCAATGATGTATAAAACCATGGTAAAATAGGTCAGCCAATGTATCATTTGTCAACGTTGTAAAGTGAAACAAAGGGCTTCCGTTACATGAATCCCAGAAAATTCATGGGGCCTTGGTCTCGTATAACGGCGGATATTATGGAACCGTATACGAAGAGCCAAGCTGGTCACGGATATATCTTAGTAATACAAGATACGCTCACGGAATGGGTAGAAATAGCTCACTTGAAGAACGCGACTGGTAAAGCTATCTGTCAAGTTTTACAAGAGAGAGTTATACACCATTGGGGTGTTCCCCATGAATTGCTCATGAACAATGGGACCGAGTTTAGAAACAAGGACCTACTGTCGCTCTTGGAAGAAACGCAGATGAAGTTATCGACGACTCCGCCGTATCATCCTCAGGCTAACTCTACCAAACGGGTTAATCGGAGTATCAAGATGATCGTCCGTGCTTTTTTTTATCTTGACCATAGAGAGTGGGGTAAGTACATAAGTGAAATTCGCTTATAATACTTCGTACCATAGCTCTCTTATGGCGACCCTGGCATTCGCAAATCTTGGATGAGATTTAAAATCGAAAGGATCCAACGAGGTTTGAGGAAGGATTTCGAAACCGTTGAAATCGGCTCTAAAGAGTGGATTATTCAATACCTGAAGTGTCATTACGCACTAAGACTAGCTTTCCGGTTTGCTCTCGATGAGGCTAGTGATCGACAAGCTGAACAGTATAGCCGAAGATATCGAAATCTTGAATTCGAGGTTGGTCAGTACTAACTGAGTACTGGTGCGAAACCAAGAACTATCTAAAGCCTAAGCGTATTGAACGGCCGCTTTGAATAAGCCATTCATGGGGCCGTGGGTAATAACGCAGAAGCTATCGAGGACAGTCTATTGTCTGATCTCGGCGGTAAGGATAGAGGTAAACTATCGATAGTTGACCTCAAACTTTATCGTGACCAAGGAGAAGACAAGAAGAGAGGAGCGACCTGAGAATTGACGATTGTTAAGTTTCGGGTCGAAAATCCCGCGGGGATCGTGGTGTAACGAGATTTGACAGATCTCGTGCTCCCGAAAATAATTAGAGGTCTAGCCTGAAGGGTAATTATCGACTAAGGTGCTAATTAATACCACTGGTTTGTGAGTAGCCTCAGTAGCGACATCTACTCTCCTCTGAATGTCAGTGTTAAATGGCGATGCTCTCGGAGCTAGCTGATGGCACTGGGACTGGTGGCAGTCCGTGGTTGGCTGACTCCTTGGTCGAGTTCGCTGGTGACTTGGTCCAGAACGACCTCGTGACGGAGAGGTTTAGGTACACGTGGTTCCCAGACTTTATTGGGTTGTTCATGGAAATGAATGTTGTGGAAAAACCACTTAAATTATTTGCTAAAGTGCTTTGTTTAAATTTTTAATTATTTTTATTTTTCAAATTCTAGTTAGTGTTGAATGTAAATACGAGTTCTCTCTACTTGATTTCGCTCATTATTATTTAATCGCTAGCTAGAATAATTCTCTATTCCGTAAATTTTTTTCAGATTTTGTTATAGAGAAGTAAAGTTGACCGATTTAACATAGCCGTAAATCGAAGAACCAACCTTTCAATTTGTATCTGCTAAGCCCTCTACTCGAAATTACTAAATTTAATTGAGATTTTTTTTTTTTCAACTACGAAAATTTAAAATTTCAATGGTTTTTTTCAAAGATATTCAATCGCTATTGAGTAATTAACTCTGGAATTAACTTCACGATCGTAGTTTTTACTGTTGTAGTAGTATTTGTGCGGGTAGGTATAGGCCGGGTACACACATACTACTACAGATGTGATAGTAACGGGCACAGATTTTGAGCATAGAGGGTACTTATTCATTTTATGAAAGCATGGGTCGGAACGTGCCCTTTTAGCACAAAAAAGTCGTTCGACTATAGGACCATTTATTTCGAGTTACCCCAATTATCCACGATTATTTCATGCAACTCTATTGCATTTTTCTATGATTTACTTGAAGAAATTATTTTCACCTGAATTTTTTATATTATATGTATTATATTTTATTATATAAAAAAATTAAATTTATTTTCTAACAGGAGGAATGCATTTACCAAGAACTAATGGAGCTCGCCTTATAGTTGCTACTTGGTGGCTGGTGGTAATGGTTCGTTGAAAATCAAATATATTATTTTATCTTTCCTATGCTCGATGTATACACTAAGAAAAATCGTGTCTTGGTTGGAACCATAAAATTCTGTATTTCAGAAATTTTTTTTCTCAAATGTAAAATGACTTGATTTTATTATAAAAATATTTTATATCAGCATAAAAATTTTAATTATAACAAATCAAGAACTATTGTAAATTCGGATGCATATTAGAATGCGTGGTTTTAATTAAATCAAGTTTTTACTACAGTGCAGTACTAAAAGATAAACTGTAAAATTCTGATAGTCAGAAATAGTTCAACCTTGATCTAACACATATTTTTGTATAAGACAGTCCTTGCCACCTACAGATGATAGAAACTTCGATAACGTATAATAATATTTTTCTGAAATAGAGGATATTTTTTTAAGTAATCAAAATCTGAGAAGAATAATAAACAGTAATTGTTATCCACGAATAACTGAAACTTATATCACATAAATAATTTTTTTCTAAAATATAGAATTTTTTTTCAATTTTCAAAATCTCTGTGACAATGTAAGTCAATGTTCTCTTTCTACATTTTAGGAATTTCAACACTTTAAAAGCTCTGTCATACAATATTTTATTTCTATATTTAAGAATTTATAGGATATTTTTTTTTTTTCAATTATTCTTATTTCATATTTTGATCACGAGGTGGACCATTATGAATAAAGTTTCCCAATTGCAAAATTACTATTCTCTCCAGATTAATTATTTTCTTTGTTTTGCTCACAACAGGGATACTCATATAAAGTAATAATCCCTACTATTCAGTGTTCGTTTTCTGAAATGTAGAAGAAAATGTTATAAATAATCTTTTCTTTCTATTCATTTCAGTTAGTCTATGCATGATAATATAATTGATTGCATACATGATGCATACATGATTGCTATATGAAATTTATTATTTTTAACAAAAGCTATAATGTACTAATTTACGAACATTAGAATTATTTCAATTACGCTTTACTACTGATATTCTAAAATGTAGAAATAATTTTCTGTAATTTTTTTTCTTTCATTTATTTCAGTTGATTTGTGTATAATATACGTAAAGTATTCGTGCCATAAAAGAAACTTACTTCTGATATTAAAAAAATCAAGTCAGTATGTAATTAGCATTTTTATATATTAGAAAAAAAAATTAAAAAAAAAAAAACTTGTGTGTTATTGTACGCACAGGGAAGTGAAACTTCTTTAGTCATTTTAACAAAGATTGATTAAAGGATCCCTCGTTGCATTGATATATTTTAAACTATTGGTCTTTTCCGGTTTCCTTTCAAGTCAACTAATTTGTTAATTTATTCATTAATAATTATGATAAAAATTCTTAAATTTATTGATTCGTTGTAATATTGAGGTTCTATGAAAATAAAATCATAATTCAAAACACGGAATATCATTTTATATAAATATTCATTTTGTAATAAATTGATAATTAACATCACCAATTGGTGATTATTGTGTAATTATTGTGTTATTATGTAATTAATTAGTGTTATTTCATTTTTTTTTTTTTTTATTATTTTTTTATTTTCACCGCTACCTTCTATCAGCAAATATAAAAATGAGCTGTTGTTGCTCTTCAACTGATAAAAAAAAAACAATATATAATGTTTATTGGACGATTATAATTATAATTTTAAAATAAAAAAATAATTACCACTCAAGAAATATGTCTCTTGAATTTTTTATAAATATTTGAGAAATACTGAGTCCCTTTTCTCCCTTCTATAATCAGACATGTTCAAGCCTGAAAAATATAAATACAATTCCATTTGGTTTCTCAATGACAGCTAGAACAACTAAACAACAACAAAAGCAATACTAATTATATGATTGTAATATAAATCATGATTCATAACAAATAATTCACGCATGTAAACATCAAACAAATTCAAACAATCTCAAACACTTTTTCTGTACTGGATAAAACAACTCTTCGTTCTAGCCATTAATCATCAAGTAAAAGATAATCATTGGTTAATGTTATTGCTGGTGTTATTATCCGTTTCAATAGAATATTGCGATCAACCAATGACACAACAAAAATGTTGTTAGAATTATCTTTAACATGTACACTCTGATTGTGACCATATCAATTATTCTTTTAGTTTTTTAATTGATCATTTAGACCATATATTATCATTTTGTAATAGTTTTATATATCAACAACATTTGACAGCTTGTCTTCGTTATATCATAAATCGTTAATATTTGATTTTTTCAAACAACTTCTTCATTACCAAAATCAATGTATTCAACAATATAAACAATATAAACATTTGCGACATTTGACTTGACTATATAAGCACGATAAAGTGCACCATCACTCTTATATACTGTAATAACTGGTGTACCTGTTGTTAACTTTGATATATTTATTGGTGTTCTATTGACGTTAGCAAGTTAAAGATCATTCATCATTAGTTTAAATTGTTGTTCTGATGTTAATCCTCGAACAAAAAATGTCATCGGATTATTATACCAGCTTATAAATACTTTTTTTGTACTCGATATAGCAACTCTTCGTTATAGCCATTTATCATCAAGTAAAAGATTGTCATCTGTTCATGTTATTGCTAGTGTTTTTATTCAATTCGTTGAAATATTACGATTCCTTTTTTTTTACATGCTAATAACTAAGTATTTTTTAACATAATTTAAATTGAAATAAAATTAATGGTTACCTGTATTTCTGTGCATTTTTCAATTAATTGATTTAATCTATATCACAACTTTCTCCCCAATTTTTTCAATATTCAAACAGATTATTTATTGACGTAGTCATGTAAATAAATAAATAGTAAATAAATGTTTAAAGCTTATATACTCTACCTTTATCTTTTAAATCCTTTATGAAATTAAACTTTTGAAACAAATTTTTTCCCAACGTTCCCAGGTAGAAATATCAACGTGCACCAGACGTCAAAAATTGAGCTAGGATAGACGTCAAAATGTTACACCTAGAGAGCTCAATTCGACGTTGATCCAGAGCGAGCCCTGACATAATTCTGTGGGAAAGATTAAGAGACAAGGGGTTCTTGAAAAAAACGAGAAACTTAGAAAAAATAAAGAAGTTCCCCCACCGGGAATCGAACCCGGGTATTTTGCTTACCAGGCAAACGCCTTGACCTCGAGACCACAGGGCTTCTTATTTTTTCTAAGTTTCATCAAGTTAATTCCGACGTCCTTCTATTCGTCAATTTATTTTTTTTTACGCCTAGAGAGCTCAATCCGACGTCAATCCAGAGGGAGTCCTGACATAATTCTGAGGGAAAGATTAAGAGACAAGGGGTTCTCATTGAGCGAAATTCTCGACTCGGTAGAGTCTCGACTCATTTTTTCCCAGCGCGAGAGATGTTACTGGGTAATTATATAAATAGGTTGCGTGTGTGTGACGTCACAATTCTTTATTCATTTATTAACTCCTTGAATATCAATTTAAAATTTAAAGTAAAAACAGTTTCCTTATTAATATTGATGTTTTCCTATCCAATAAGCCTACCCTCGAATTTTTCCGATGAATAATAACATAGATACAGTACCCCGTAAATGCCAGGTCAAAGCTTTGACTAAAAAAGATTCTTTAAACTTAAAAATGCTTCAATTCGTCACGTTCTCTTTCCCTCTTTAACATTGTCGGTCTGATCTCTTCGTTTATCTCTCCGTCCTCTTTTATACATGCATCAGTGCTATCTTCATGTCACTTCACATCAATACGTACGCATACTTACATACGGATACGCACATCGGATTGGATCACTGTTTACAGGGATGGCTTAGCGGACGGACCACACAAGTTCTAAAAATTCCCAGTAGAGTAAAGATTGAGTTAAAAAAATATTTTGTCGTTTTGCTAAAAGTAAGAATAAATATTTATTGAATCGTATAAAATTATGAAATTAAAATTGTGTGGTTACAATATTTATCTGTCATCAATGATATATAAATTACTTTAAAAAATGGTTGCTGTAAGGCAGGTGAATAAATATTTTCGAATGATCTTTAAGTACAAAGTCTTATTTGTTGATAAAATTTTATTTAAAATTAAAAAATAATAGAATATGAACTTGCAAGATAGATTTTTATGTCGATAAATTTATAAATAGTAGATATAAGAGCTTGAATACATTTTATTTCAAAAAACTTTGTTTAAATAAACGAAAATGCAAAAGTGTGACAAGAATCGAATTTATTTTGTTGGGTATACATGTATGATGGTTTTACTGTTTATCGGCAAAAATCGACATTACCGACTGCCAAAATTCGTTCTCTGTCAAGCAATCATATTGCATCCCCACTCTGGGACTTAATAAATTTTCAATTTTGAAGCTTCTATACGATTGAAATTTATTTTGACAAATAGCTGAGCAATTAATATGGCTAAATAAACTGTGTTGAAATATGAATTAATTAATTTCTTAGAAATTTGCATCTATTATTTTAATTTATTTTAATGAATGTAACTAACGAATTAAATTAGACTACTAGCTCTTTAATCAATTATTGCAAATGTAGCTGAGGAAAAACTGAATTGTCAATAACTTTTAATTTATTTAAGTAAATAACAAGCTATTGACAAATGGCTAAGGTATGGATGTTGCTAATCAGTTTATTTTCGAAGAATTAATTCAGCCAAGTAAATTAACATTAAAATAAATTAAAATAATAGATTAAAATAATAGTGTGTTACATACGCCTATATTACATTGCGACCATACTATAGGAAAATACTGACGTCACAAGTATCATAAGTGTGGGAGCAAATATTCTACATGTGAAATAAGTATTTTGTATAGGGAACCATACAGCGAGCCATCGTGACCAGGTCTTACACATACGTTGCCATTGCAATAATAATATATCTCAATATTATTATTATTGTTATTATGGGAATCGGTAAATTCAGATTCTTGGCACCCAGCGGTGAGGGTCATGCCCTATCTTGGATTATGCCATTCTACGGCTCTTCGGTAGATTCAGTTTTAGCTCTCTCGTTTTGGCTAGTTTTGCCAAGTCAAATAAAAGTAAAATAAGGGACTTAGAATAATTTTT
>MKYW01000221.1:151775-164747 GCA_015776835.1 Aphidius ervi
GTAGGACTGGTAACGGGACACTGTAGACTCAGGGCACATCTGAAAAGGATAGGACTAGTACGGGATGACACTTGTCGCAAGTGCGACGAAGGAGTAGAGGAAACAGCGAGTCATATGCTATGCTATTGCATTGGACTGGTCGAGCTTAGATTTCAATGCTTTGGGAAGCACTTGTGCGAACCCGAAGAGATCATGAAGCTATCAATGGGCGCGATCGCGGCGTTTGCTGCAAGATCGAGAATATTGGTGGCTTAAGGGAAATGAGGGGATGGCAAAATGGACCGGAGGTCTAATTGCCTATGCGGGCGCAGCGGTGACCGCACCCTAGATACATAAAATAAAAATAAAAAAATAAAATAAACTCAATCTTTACTCTACTGGGAATTTTTATGACTTGTGTGGTCCGCCCGGCTTGGCACGCGTTAGCTTCTTTTTTTTTTTGTGTTTAAATAAATAATGAACTATTGTTTGAAATTTTGAACCGGAATTTTACTAAATACACTTGTGTTCTACGTACTCTAAACTTTATTTTAATAAGTTTCATTTTCAAAAAAAATTCTTTTAATTGTTTTTAGAGAATTGAAAACTAAGGATTTTCCCTAGAATAGCGTCTACTTAAACAAAAAAAGTGAAACAACATCAAAATAAAAATTCTTAATTTTTATATACAAAAGTGACTCATTTTTTTCTTTTTCAATAAAAAAAAGATGTAAAATAAAAAAAAAATATGAGTAAAAAAATTAGGCGGTTTTCTTACGATAGTTTATAAATTTGATTTTGTAATTTTGGATTAATATATATTATTATTATTATAGATAAATTTCGATAGAGATACCAAAGGCAAGCAACAGCTAAAGAATAAATTAAATACATGTAATTTTATTTTTTATAAATAAAAATGTCCAAGGAAAAGCAGTAGCTAAGGAAAAGATGTAGCTAAGAAATTAACGTTGCTTAAAACATAATTTTTTGGCAACTTTAATTCCTTAGCTACTGCTTTTTCTTGGACATTTTTATTGTTAAAAAATAAATTTACATGTATTTTATTTATAAAATAAATAAAATAAATAAAATAAATAAATAAAATAAATAAAAATCCCAAGGAAAAGCAGTAGCTAAGAAAAAGATAAAGCTAAAGAATTAATGTAGCCAAAAAAATTATTTTTCTTGGCTACATAGATTCCTTAGCTTTATCTTTTCCTTAGCTACTTCTTGTCCTTGGTATTTTTATTCATTCATTTGACCAATAAAACTTATACAATTCATTGTAATAAATTAAAATACAAAAGAAAAAAATTAATATAAATGATTTAATCGAATATACTTATCTATTACTATTATACAAAGAATAACCATTAATCAAATATTAAATAATAATATTTATTTATTTATTTGTTAAGTATTACGCCCTTGTCATTTCGTACTTATGGGCTACATTATATTAGTTTTACAATTACAAGTTTGTTTCTTAATAATATGTATTATTATATATGGAAAGAGATGAATATATATTGATGAGATGAACATGTGGTAGTAGACAGTCGCTGATGACCACATGACGATCTACGATTGTGACAGACTGCCATATGTATATGACGATCCACGGCTGTAGCAGAGTGACACATAGACTTCCACGTCGATCCACGACCAGATGATCATTATTGGAGTAATTATTATTATTATTATAATAATAAATGGATAAATTAATAAATTTATCAACAAATTAATAAATCATTCATTATCAATACATCATTAAAGATAAAGTAAACTATCTGATATCACCTGCATGAACGGTGATTAACTCTGGTAAGCTTTACCTTTTTTGGTTAGGACTGATTTTCAAAAAAACCGAAAAAGTGTGGTTAAAATAATAATAATAATAATAATAATAATAATAATAATAATAATAATACGACATTTACATATCTGCATTATTAACTGTATAATATAATGATAAAATATGTTCATAGGAAATTTTTTTTTTCTCTTTAACATGCATTTGAGAACCACTGCTACGCTTCGTGTTGGACAAATTTTCTGAAAAAACTATCTTGAAACAATAACGCTTACATCTCACAATAACAATATCTTCCAAAATGCTAATGAAACCTATTGTTTACTTATAAAGTAATTTACAATATATACATTAACCATCCAATCCAACAATGAGGTATATTTTAATTATTTGAGGTCATAAAGCGTAGCACTTTTACGTCTGTGGGACATCTGAGCAGACGTCCACCTGACGTTTCAATGTCAAAATCGCACGTCTTTTGACGTCTGCTGAACATTAGATTTCTACCTGGGCAATTGTCAAGGGAATAAATAAATAAATAAAAAAAGATAAAAAATAATTTATAATTACTTACGTTTATAGCGTTACTTCCGTTGCACCTATCTTTTGTTTTTTTTTTCTAACTGCCCATTCTAAAGAAGTTTTATTTCAAAAACATCATTCTCATTATTTGATGTACATTTTTGTTCTTCTTTAAAAAAAAAAAAAACTTGATATTGATAAATATATTAATTAAGATGATAAAATAACTAGTTTTATTCAACATTTAAACATTAAATACTCGAATTGCATTATTTTAATATTTACTTTTAAATATTTCTTTAACTCTCAGCTTTCTTTCTCTTTCTGAAATATAGAAAATTTGAGATCGTATTTACCCGCGTACCTATAATCATTAAAACGGACAATTATCTTCTCACACTTAAGGAGATTTCAATAGTGATTCATGTTGTTTTTTCATGTATATTATATTAAAGACAATTTTCAAGAATTTAAAATGTATTTTTTAGACATCCAAAGATAACTTTAATTTAAAAAAAAGTTCCGGTAACCTTTGTTGGGGCGTGTGGCCCACGTTACCGTTGAAAATTAAAAATTTTCAATACTCTGGCTACGGCTGTGTTGAATTTTATCTGTTGAATGATTTTTCAGAGTTCATCAACGATAGAATCATTTAAGAATTTCGATTTCAACGAGATACATTTTTTTTTTTTATTTTTCTCCAATTCAATTATTTATTTAATTTTTTTTGTTAAAGTTAGGTAAAACTAAGGCAAGTTATAACTTTTGTTAGAATTTACAGAAAGACTTCAAATTGGGCTTGAAAAATGAGGTTCTCAAAAAAAAACAACGAAAACATAAAAAAAATTCTATTTTTTATTATTTTATGATAACTACTATTTATAAAAAAAAAAGTTCCAAGTAAAAATTGTAGAGTTTCACCATACGTGCTTTCTAAACATTATACAAAGTATCTATGACGATATAATCAAAAGTTGGAGCTCAGTATTAGACTCAAACAACGCACCTTTTGAAACTCTATCGCCCCT
Source organism: Aphidius ervi (assembly GCA_015776835.1). Lineage (NCBI taxonomy): Eukaryota > Metazoa > Arthropoda > Insecta > Hymenoptera > Braconidae > Aphidius > Aphidius ervi. The sequence goes on from MKYW01000221.1 coordinate 155,121, forward strand.
CATAGGGAAGGGCATTATCTATTCAGTCACTTTTTTTTAGACATAGGGTCTCCCGTGAATTTCATCACGTAGCATCAAGTATTAAAAATTTATTGACACAGTTTTTCTTAAATACAGAAAATTATCGGTTTAACCGAGACTCGGTTTTCCTCAGTGTAGTTTTATCTGTTATTATATTTTAGGTCGTGGTGGCCACATATTCTGGGAGTTTAGTTGCTTTTTTGACATTTCCGAAAATGGAACCAGTTGTTAAAACTATTGATGATCTTCTTGAGCGTCGAGAAGAGCTTACTTGGAGCATTCCCAGTACGTCTTGTTCAATTCAATTATAACAAATTAATTTTAAACTATTCTTAATTTCTATTCAAATTATGATCACTTTATTTTAACAGAAGATAGTTTACTTGATGACTATATTAAAAACAGCAATCAAGTCAATGGTATTGACTATCAAAACCTTCTCCCCGAATATGATTCTCATGGTCAAAAACATGATACAGTTAGCTACTCATCAAGCATTAATAAAATCAAGAAAGGCAAGCATGTCGTCATTGATTGGTTGAGTTCTTTACGAATATCAATAAAAAACAATTATCGATCATCTGGACATTGTGATTTTTCACTCGGAACTGATGTTCTACTTCTTCAAGAACCAATATTCATGCTTGTTCCAGCAGGAAGCCCATATCTTGACATCATAAATATTCAGTTAGACTTTTTTTTTCGTTGTTTCGTTAACTAAGCAAAAAAAAAAATAAGTGACACTAGATTAACAATTGTTGATTATTGTTAGATTGCAAAGAATGCTGGAGGCTGGTCTCACAAACAAATGGATTAATGATAGAATGCCAACTAAAGATCAGTGTTGGTTGAACGCAAAAAATAGTAATTCTGCTGCTGCGAATCGAAAAGTCAATCTTCAAGATATGCAAGGAATTTTTTTCGTTTTATTTTTTGGATATGTTACAGCAGTTTTGTCTCTCTGTTTTGAACATTATATATATAGCAGAAAAATTGCTAAAGAACGACTTCTAATCCTTCCTTTTGTTCTGTGAAATAATTTTAATAAGTTTAAACTCTTTTATGAATTTCAATAGCAGATTTTTTCTATAGAATCACAATGAAACACAATCAATAAAATTGTATCTTAATTATAGTCTAAAATATACTAAAGTGCATAGAATGTCAGTTTAAATATATCAAAAAGAAAGTTTAAAAGATATAATTAAACCTCTTGCAAGCATTATACAAAACAACATGGTTCAGTTGCGTAACTAATTGACTCCCACCTCCTTATTCTGTCTTAAATCAATTTTTTCCTATGCTCGTTTATGTCTCAATGGTTCGCTTTGCTTTTACGTACTAGATAAACGAAAGGATCTGTCAGTTTGTATTTTATGCTAGTTGAAAGCGTTAATGAAGCGCTGCAAAATATTCAATTTTCAGTTATTTCCCATAAATAAAAGAAAATATTATCATTTCTTAATAATATGATTTGGTTACGTTTGATTGGCGTTTTGAGTAAGTCAAAAAAATAATTAAGATTAATATGAAATTGACATTGAAAAAGAATTGACACCTAGAAAAAATATATGTGTTATTTGTACAACTGAAAAAGTTTTTTAAAAATTATTATTCTTTAGTTACTTTGGAAAGCAGAGTTTACGGATATCAAAAAAACGACCATTTAAAACAACGAAATGTAAATGTTGATCAACCAATCGATACCATGACTGACGTTATAAATAATTTAGGTGTAAAATTGTTGAACTGTTATTCACATCATTCAGGAAATGTGGCATTTTCACCAGCACTTGTAACATTTGTTCTGGTTGCTGTTTACGAAGGTACTGCTGGTCGTACATCACAGCAAATAAGTCATGTTTTAAAACTTCCCCGTGATCGACATATTACAAGAATAGGTCTTCGTGATATTCATCGACGTCTTCGGGTGAGTCTATTCATTGAAGTAATTAATTAATGAAACTTGAATTAATCTTTTTCATAAATATCTTTTCGTTGTGTTATGTTACAAATTCCGTAGTACTCATGAGGAAATATGTTAGGAAAATTATACAAAATTGATTTTATGAAAAAATTTAGAATTTAGAAAAATTAATAATACTACTTCTTTAACTACCTTTAATAGACTGCTTTAATCATATTTTTGTCGTCAATTCTCACACAAATATATAATAAGAGTTGTTAGTAGAAGAAATTAGAAAAGTAATATTTATTTATATATACACTTCAATAAATATCTTATAAAAGATTCGTGGCTTCATAGTAACACGATTGCTTGTCACCTGAAAGTCCTTGGTTTGATCCTGATTTAATCATTTATTTTTGGTTTTTTTCTTTATTGAAAATTTATGAAATTTTGACAAATTCTTATAGAATCAATTCACCGTACGAAGTGAAATGTACAAAATTAGCTTACACATTATTATAAAAATTTTATATTAACTTTGTAAAAAATTTTTAAAATAAAATTAGAAATTTACAAATTTTCCATATTAATTTTATGAACACTTATGCAAAATTTTCATATAATTTTTACTCAAATTTCTTAATTGATTTGCCAATTTTTCAAAAAATTTTTAAGAAAATCGATTATATATAAATTTTATAAAGATTCTATAAAGTAAACGCCCGTGGTTATTTAGAATTTGTTTTTGAACATACGATTACTGACTCATGATTGTTAAAAAAAATAAACTTAGAGGGAATGCAAATTAAATAAATTATGGAAACGATAACTGCAGTTTTTCAATTCAAAGTTATTTTAGTTGTTCAACGAAACGTTTAATTTAGTTTTACGAGTTAAGTTTTTCTAAGAATGTCGTTTCTAAAATAAATTACTCAGCACTTTCTATGTCTAGATTTTATTGATTTTCGTTGATAAATATTGTCATTATTTGCAAAATTATTCTGATTTAAAAAATGTTTTGTACGTACTTAAAATTAACGTACTTATTTTTCGTATTAAATACACCGATTTACTTATTAAATCGATAAGAAAAATATCAAATAAGAAACGTAAAGATCAATACTAAAAATTAATTTGTTTCATTCATCGAGTTGCTTTACAGCTATTTAATTCTGTTGTAATAATTTTCTGTTCTTTTTTAATTATATATTAATATATTAATTAAATGTACTTTGGACTTTCTATTCAAAGAGCTATCTTAACGCTGACACCTTTCTCGCTGGTCTCACATTAAACCAGGATAATGTTCAGTTAAGGCCAGAGTACGAAGATATTTTGAGATTTTATGGATTCAACGTTGATACTGTGGTTAATAACAACACAATGAATTCAACAGATCAATCCACCATGACATTGAATACCAACAGTTCAACAACAAATATGACAAACGCCCTGGTGTTATCGAATGTTGATATAACAAATAGTTCAACAGCTAATAACACAGTTGTTCCAACTCCGTCAATAAATTTGATAGCATCCGATGTTACAATTGATAACTCTACAAATTCATCATCTGTTCAGACAAATCAAACATCGAATCAGACAAAAAACAGGATGCCACCGACTGTAACAGATTTGACTGGAATGCCAGCTGTTAACATCATAGACATGATGGCTGTTGAATCTTCACCAGACAATATGACTTCTAATCAAAATACATTGAATTCTGATGAAGCTGATCAAGTTGTTACAATAGATATGGTTCCAACAGTTTCTAGTGCTATTGATATTGGCACTAAACCCTCTGTTATTAACAGTAGTTCTAGAAAAAAAAGACATGCACGTAGTCAGCGATCTTTCGACACCATTCCAGGTAATAAAATATTCTTCATAACCAAATTTCCATTTAAATTTTCATTTAAAGTCAACAACATTTACTTTTAGTGATCGCCTCAATTACTTCGAAAAAAGGTCAAATTTACCTTTTAAAGCGTTAAAGTTCTTTTTACATTTTTCATTAGTAAAGTTTGTGCAAAAATACTAATACGTATTACTCTTCTAGTATGTGAGTAGTCTAGTATTTCTCTAACCACATCAATTCCTGAGCTACATCTTTTCATCAGCTACTGCTTGTGAGTAGTCATGTAATTATTGCAAAAATAATAAATTCAAAGATCTGAGGAAAAGATCTAGGTTAGGAATTAATGTGCGACATTGAAACGAGGTTGAATCGAATTTGAATTGGGTTAGAAAATAAAATACCTAAAAAATGACCTAATTCGTTATTAATTCAGTTATAATTATTGTTACTGTCATTATTTATAACGAAACTATTATAAATAATTAATAAATTAACAATTTTAGATATTTTTCATTTTTTTTTTTTCAACTCATTTTAGCCTCGAGTCAACCTCGTTTCGACGTCGAATAGCGTAACATTTCGACATAGAATTGAGCTCGGCTTTCGACGTCGATCCGCCCGGGAAAAAATTCCGACGATCGTTGACGATCGTATATGCACGATCGTGGGAGACAACGCTTTTGTCCACGTCTCGGGTGATCGTCGACGATCTTTAAAGGTCTTCACCGATCTGTGACGACCTTTAAAGATCTGCAGCGATCTGTGACGATCTTTAAACATAAAACATAAAAAACTCAATATTTCTTTCTAAAATTTCGTAAAATATTTATTTAAAGTAGTTTAAATTGTTTTTCCTTGTTTTATTTTTTTTCTGATCGTCCACGATCTTTGATGATCTTGAAATATATTCTGCGATATTCGAAGATCAAAAAACCTTAACAGGTCGCTGAAGATCTTTAAAGATCGTCACAGATCGCTGCAGATCTTTAAAGGTCGTCACAGATCGGTGAAGATCTTTAAAGATCGTCGACGATCACCCGAGACGTGGACAAAAGCGTTGTCTCCCACGATCGTGCATATACGATCGTCAACGATCGTCGGAATTTTTTCCCGGGCGGCCTTGAGCCTTGATCCTCGAGACTAATTTCTACCCGGGTGACAGCTAACAAAATGAAAAATAACAAACTAAAAAAAACAAAACAAAAAAATCACTATGTTATATGAAATAGAACTTATTTGTTATTAATAAAACTATGAGTTCTTTCTATCCTCTAATGTTAAAGCTGTTAACTTTGACATCAATTATTGCCAAAATGATACACAGGAAAAATATATGACGTACGACAAAAAGATACATGTCTACATTTCATCTTTCTAATGGATTCGTTACATTATTATCTCTGGAATATTAACATGTTGTCGATATTAGCCGATAATCGATTTTATTATATAGATAATGTTCTATAATTTTTATATTTTTTAAAATCAAATATTTAATTTTTTTTTTTTTTACGAAAATTACATTCCTGATAGAAATTCGTGAGTGCTACCCGACTAGCGTCATTTTTACTATGTGCTTACACAAGTTTAATCGGGTTAACTCGTTGGGCTGACTGAATTTATCTATTAGAGGTTCTTTTAATTTATATGACCTTTTATTACTTTAGTATTTAACTGATCAATACTTAATTCATGACAATAGATAACATTTGGTTTGACAATCATCATAGTGATTGGAAGTACCCATTCAATCAAAATGTTACAATCTCTGATTTAACTGATCAAGGAACAACTGAACTCAACTTTCAAGTCAATGGCATCGCAGCGTCCACTATATCATCAGCATATTATACAGCAATTTTGCCTTTTGCACATATCCATGCTATTCATTCCTTCGCTGTTGAATTTCCTCTAGACGTTAGTACTTTATTTATAAATATACGAATAAATTTAATTATAATAGTTTATACACTGTAAAAATTTTTTGTTGAAGTTAAGACAAAAAATTCTGTAAAATAGAACTTTTTGTCTAGGAAAAAAAAACATTCAAAAGAAGTAAAAAATAGTTTGGTTGGAGAAAAAAATGTCATATTGAAAAAAAAAAAATTCTCGATTATATATTTTTTACGTTCAATCTGAGTATTATAAACATCAAATACAGTAAAAAAAAGATTTATTTTAAACCACTCATACACTCATGTATACTTCAATTGAAACAATTGAAAAAAATTAAATTAATTTTTTTTTTCTTATTTAATAAATATATTTGTCTTGAAAAAAAACAAAACTGTCTAAATTGTCAAGATCTTGTAATGAAGAAATTATTTATATATAATTCTTCATCATTTATCTATTTATTGTGGGGAAAAAAATTACTTTTAGAATATTGGCAAACTTGTACCCGGGATAAAATTTTTCAGTCATTTTGAGGCATTTTCAATCATAAAATAATCTATCGAGCATTACTGAGCATTGAAATTTAATACTCAGTATAAAAAATATATTAAAAAAAAAAAAAAAAGATTCATCATCATTTTTAAATTCTTTAAAATAATATTTTTCATTTAAGAAAAAAAAACTCATATAAATTATAAATGCAATGAAAATTTAATTAATTAAAAAATTTTTTAATTTCCCCAGTATCCGGACATCTAAAATATATGAGAACCAGTTGTTGCACACGTTAGGTACCACTTTCTAGACAGGGAAAAAAACATCAACGTTAAGGCGAAACAATACCCTTGGCTTCAAGTGAACCCTAGCCTATATTTATCGATAGGGCAAATTCCCGCCCCATCTATGAGTCCCAAAGTACATTGGGCCCATACTTCGGCATAGCCGGGATACTTTTTACCCTAAATCTATATAACCATGCTTTACAACAAATAAGGTTTCACATACTTTAATTTGTTAAACAATATAATATTGAAACCTTGTGCTCAAATAATTATTAATATATTATATTTATCTTTCATGTATATTGAAATAAGTCTTGATAATTTTCTTAATACATAGATACAATAATATAATTATTATTTGCCAGACTGCATGCAAAAAAAAAATAATGATCTCAAAATTATGAAATGTATTTTTCATATTTATTTTGAATCCAATCAAAACATTATTTTTTTAATCATGCAATAAAGCGTAGTTCTATTTAACAAACAAAATAAATTACACGCGCATACAATAATGAATTCTAGTGACGTTTAAAGCTTGAATCATATTATGACTTATTATGTGTCATTATAATATATTATAATTTATAATAATAATTCAATACGATGCACTTTGATTATATATATATTAAATCATATATCAATCATGAAATAACTAGTCACTAGAGTTTTACATTATTTATAATCTTTTCGTCAAGATTTGACGTTCATGCTAAATATAAAAAACCATGCAAAATTCATAACATATCTGTTTTTGATAATATGGTTCTGGCACTGCTGGTATTATTATATAATTTTGTCATTATTATAATTACAGCAATGTTTAAAAATATTTACAAGCAAATCTATTAGGACCTACTAAAATATAAAAACCATGCCAAACATAAAACACCATGCAAAAATCAAAATTCATAACATATTTGTGTTTAATAATACAATTCTAGCACTGCTGGTATTATTATAATTTTGTCATTATTATAATTACAGCAATGTTTAAGAATACTTGCATGCAAATCTATTAGGAACTACTAGAATATAAAAAACCATGCTGAATATTACACACCATGCAAAATTCATAACATATATGTAATTGTTGTACTTGTTGTAATTTTTTTTTTGACAACTTGATGTTACAAGATGTAAACAAACTAGTATTTTCTTCAAACTACTTACATACAAAGCAAAACCAAAATCCAATTTTTTACTATTTGGCACAACACAGACTCTTAAAATCGTTTTTTAAAACTTTTTTCTTAATAATAATCAATTCTTTACTGTAATTGATTTTTATAATTATAATCTCTACAAGCACTCACAACTCACATCATGGGCCCCCAACCTAAATTTCATCCCCCAAATTGCAAAAGCGTTCTTAGTGCCATCTAGTTTTTACAAATGTTGAAGAATGACGTGGTGATTGATGATAAAAAGGTCATAATTATTAAAATAAACAATAAAATTTTTTTTTATAATTTTCAATTTTCGAGAGAATCACGCCCTCGGCTATAATACTCTGAGTACTCCTGCAAATTTTGGAGAAAAAAACTTCATTTTTGAATGAAAATCGTTGGATTTCTTTTTTATGTAAATTTTGCAGAAAACTGTAATTTATTAATAATTTTTTTTGTTAATAACAATTTTTGAAAGAGTCATGCCCTCGGCCATGCAATTTTATATAGATCTTTAAAATTTCATGCAGATAAGTTCAATATTCACGAAAGTTCTTTGGTTTTTGTGAAGTGAATTTTTCAAAGGTATTGTTTCGCCTTAAACAAATTTAAGTTATGTTTGGTAATGTTATCAGTTTTACTAGTTGTTATTAGTGTCCGGTTACTGGTCCCAGATAAAATTAAAGGATCCCAGTAGTCAGACTTTATTATTTATATTTATAAAAATTTTATCTAAAATTTTTTTTTATCTTATCGGAAAATTCAAACATTTTTACAGACATTAATATCAAACACTAAAAATAAGTTTTACTCGATAGACGCATAAATTGTCGATTTAATTGGTAGCAATCACTCGACTACGACTTCTCACAATGCCCTATGATAGCCGTTTGAGTGTCACATAATATTATTCTACCTTTAATATTTTGTAAAAAATATTTACATTATTTATAAAACAAAAACCGTCTGTTTAAATTAAAGAATATAAGAAGTAGAAATATTTTGAAAAATTTTTTGCATTTTAAAATAAAAATTATCGGCATAATTACTGAATAACAGCCAAGTGGCTGACTACTAGGGGGTGTCCGAGTACTGGTGCCATGGTGGTATATTTATTAAATAAGAAAAAAAAAAATTAATTAAATTTATTTGATTGTTTCAATTAAAGGATATGAGTGGTTTAAAATGAATCTTTTTTTACTGTATTTGATGTTTATTATACTCAGATTGAATGTAAAAAATATATAATCGAGAATTTTTTTTTTTTCAATAAGACATATTTTTTTTCGAACCAAACTATTTTTTACTTCTTTGATATGGTTTTTTTCCTAGACAAAAAGTTCTATTCACAGAATTTTCTTTTTACAGTGTAGATTTCTTCGAATCTACAAAATATTCTAAATCTACAGGCATCTGATTACAGTTATGTATGATTCAAGGATTCACGTTACAATGTCATAATGATATTGCCAGCTGATAGCATTAGAAGTCGTAATTTGATCAGGCTACTCTCTGGTGAAACATTGAGACATATCAGAAAGTCTATGAAACCTACGTGGGTTAAAATGCAAATTCCTTCTTTTATGCTTGGTGGATTTGTTAGACTCACTTCATATCTCCAAATGGTAATATTTTGATTCAGAATCTTTTTGTTTACAAAATTTAGTATTGCATATATGGATTTTTCAACCCTGAATTGGGGTGATGGGGACAAAATAGATCGTTATCGTATACGCCCAGTGATACCCGGGAAAAAATGAAAAGATCTTCTTATATATAAAAATATATCTTCAGATATAATAATATATGAAAATATATTTTGAGATATAATTATATATGAAAATATATCTTTAGATCTCAACTTATATAAAATTTTCTAGCGGTTTTATGTCGGGATATCTTCATAGATGTATGTATATATCTTGATATATGATGTTATGTCCAAATATCTCTCGATATATACACAAATATGAGTATATATCTAAAGAT
>MKYW01000222.1:2902-45241 GCA_015776835.1 Aphidius ervi
TCAAGTATAAAATTTTGTCAAAGATTAAGACTTAATTATATGCGTTAAATATTTCCTTCTTGACTTATTTTGGTATTATATCTTTTTGTATCTAAAAAATTAATAAATATCAATATAAAATAAAATTACTATAATCACATAATTAGTGGGGATTTCGAATACTTGACGCTCCTTTTTGTAAAAAAAACTGTGTTTCTTTTTTTGTTAAGATTTCACTTTAAAGCGAACATGGTAAGATGTCAACGTCGCCACCATACAACGCGTAATATAACTGTACACAAAAACGACCGCACAACGAAGAATTTTAATACGCCCACAACAAATAGTCCAAAAAAAAAATATTTTAATTAATGGGAAGGAATATTCGAAACGCAATATTGTGTTGCAAAAACGTAGTAATGAGTCCAAAAAACTCACAAATCGTATGATGCTTTACAATATCCATTGACGTTTTGGATGGGTGAAGATGGATATCATTATGAAATATACGAAATAAATCCAGTTACAGGCTTGTCAACAAAGAAACTTGACTTAATAGCAAGAGTATTTGTATGTGAATTGAGAAAGCTAATTGATTTAATAATTGAGTGCAAGATTTTTGGTAATGTTATATCTCGAGTTTACTCAATAGAATGGCAAAAAAGAGGTTTTCACATTCTCATATTTAAATTGGTTAGAAAACAAAGTTCACTCACATTGAATTGATGATTTTATTTGAGCTGAATTACCTCATCCAGGAAAAGATTCTCATTTATTTGACATAAAAATAAAAAAAACGATGCATGGATTATGTGGACAGTTGAATATGTATGAGAAATGGTAAATAAAAGTGTAATTGTCCTCGAAAATTACTTGATGTCACAAGATCAGATAAAAATAGATATCTTCTGTACAGACGAAGGAGTATAAGAAATGGAGGTTTCCAGAGGTTTAGACTGCTATTAACGTAAATGTTAATGATAAATACAGAAAAGTCAATATTACTCGGTAAGTCATCTCGCGCTGGGAAAAAATAAGTGGAGACTTTACCGAGTCTGTGGATATTTTTTTTGTATAATTTTCGGATTTTTTTGTGCAAATGAAGAATAAAATAGATAGATAACTTGAATTGATGCATTGCAAGTATGAAGGTCAATCATGGCTTTCATTCAGATGGCTAATCTCAATTTTGTTTCTCAAAAAAAAAGATAATGAGGAAAATGACTTTTTATAGGATAAGGCCTTTTTCATCAAGACGCCAGTGTAAATATCTTGCTCATCACAAAAAACTGCTGGTAATTAGACACAATAGACGAATTTCGTGTAATATTTGCTCTGTTCGCAAACTGAAAATGTAGGAAATTTCTTGTTCAAATTTATCTTATCTGCCGTTGGTTATTCGGGCGTTATAGCTATAGCGCTATAGCGTTAAACATTTTTTTTTGAAAAAAACAGAAACTTGGTAAAAATAAGAAGTTCCCCCGCCAGGATTTGAACCCAGGTCTTTTGCATACCGGGCAAATGCCTTAACCTCTAGACCACAGGGCTTCTTAATTTTTTACAAGTTTATACCTGTAAATAGCGACGTCCATCTGTTCGTCATTGATTTTTTTGAAGTTGATTTTAACTGTGAGTCATGAGATTTTTTTAGAGTTAGTAGTTGAAAAAAAAGTCGGTGCAGATGGTTCATACAAGATATTTTCTTATTTTAATGGTGGTGACCTAGCTTCGATTAAGCATGAAATTTCTATTTTTTATCAAAATATTACCTGTATTTGCCCCAATCTATATAAGCTTGGTATAAATAACCAAGCAATGTGAACTTGTCATCAAAGTGTCGTAAACTTTTTAAAGCACCACGCCATTTGGTAACTGCAGCTTGCTGTTTGTGGGCTCGATACAACTTCAAACCTTGTTCGACCTGTAACAAATAGACTAATGTATAGTAACAAACTGACATTAATGAATCGATTGATTATTTTTATTTAAGCGGAATTATAGTTGAAAAAATTATGACAACTATGAAGGAAAATTTTATGAGGGATGACTCCCGCTCCTAAACTTTGGAAAAAGGGATGGCTCCACTTACAGGTGGGGAGAGTTGAGTGGACACTTTCTCAGATAGAAAAATAATCTTGGTCCGAGGTATTTCGAGGTATTACCCGAGGTTATTATCTCGTATATAATATAGGACCGAGGTATCGCCGAGGTTAAAATCGATGTTGGCGGATAATAAAAAAATAATAATTACGTGAATCAATGATTTCATTCAATTTTTTTGTTGTTGTTGTTGTTGTTGTTGTTGTTGTTGTTGTTGTTGTTGTTGTTGTTGTTGTTGTTGTTGTTGTTGTTGTTGTTGTTGTTGTTGTTACTGAATAAACAAAACAACTGTTAATGTCGAAATAATAATGATTCTTCAAACCCGCGAGATAACTATTGCTTTCACTGTAACTATTTTTTAAAAATCAATTATTTAAGTATCAAACTCAGTTGAACTGTTTAATAATATTTAAATAATAAAAAAAGTCGCACACGCATACACACATAGCAGCTGACGCTCCGAGTTTATACGCTATATGTAGTACATGTTGTATCCTTGCCGGCTTCCCTTCTCTCTATGTAATTCTCCCCTCTCTATCCACTTGTGACCAAGCGTGTGACGGAGCGTGTAACACTCAGCGTGACGCTAGCGGGGCCTCGAATTTTGTCGCTACCCTCCGTAAAGAAGTTTCACTTCAAAAATATTTCTACCTGGGTTATTATAAATGATAATTTAGCATAATCATTGGTAATTTAAGTCATTCGCACAGTGATGATTTTTCAGTGTGCTGATTAACAACAGGCTCTGGACACTCAATGCTTTATTTTTCAGTCTAAAATGGGAGAAGAGGAAATTATCAGTCCAAACACAGATAGACTCATACATACGTACTTTCGCACACATGCACAATAGAATATTATTAAAAATTAGGTTTTTTCAATACCGACCTCGCGCGATGGTAAGTAAGGATAAAAGAAAAAAGGGAAACTTTTTTATCGTAGAAATAAACGCGAAATTTAAAAATGATATGAGTCAAAAAATCACAAATATGTTTACACATTCTCACAACAATGACGTTAGCAATAATATTGCAAGTACTCATTGAATTTTTTTTAAATTTATATGTTTGAATAATTCATAAGCTTACACAATTAACTGTTTAATTTTTTACATAAAATATTACTTATTTAGTTTAATAATAATTTATTTACTTGGTAGTGTTTTATATATATTGAAATAGATCAAATTAATTGTGACATGTAGACTCAGATATAGGAATTAGTTCGATAGTCTATTTTTGTCTATTTGAAAGATAAAAAGCTATGGGAAAAATGTTCTAAGAAATGGAAATTGCCAAATAATAATTTCTTTGAAGAAATTAATTTGATAAAAATTATTATTTGGCAACTTCCATTCCTTAAAACATTTTTCCCATAGCTTTTAAATTATTCAAATTTCAATAATAAATAAATAATAAATAATTTTAATGTTAATTTTCCAAAGAAATTATTATTTGGCCACTTCCATTTCATAGAACATTTTTTTCATAGCTTTTTGTCAATTTAAAAACTCGGTCTTTGTAACATTTTTGGGCTTACTTTAAACATTTTTCATTTTACTATTCCGTTTTCAAGGCTATGTACATTTGATGAATTAATCATTTATTTACACATAGAGCAAATCATAATGTTCTTATGTATTTCAAAAAAAACCCTTTTTATACACATGATACTTCATTTATCAAACTCTCGATTAGTTTATTTTTTATTTTTTTCTTCAGTTGCAAATAAATATTTTATCATCTAATTGTCAATGAAATGTTTGAGAACTTCATAAAAAAAATTGCCTTGCTTAGATGCATGAAATCTTGTCAGACTTCGATAATTTTGAATTTACTCATGTACACAACAAAAATATTCCTCAATAAAATTTCCGTGATGTTTCATCGGGTTGCAATAATTGAACTTCATCCTAAAAGTTTTTTTATTCAACTTCAACTTTTTTCATTTTCTATGCAATTTTATATTTGCCATGACCTGCAAACGAAATTGAATAATTTTCGCTTCAGGTGGTGTACATAAAAAAAAATATTTTTAAATAACATTTTCTTAAAACTATCATTATTATATTCAAACAACCCCTCAATAATATTGTCCTGAAAGTTTTCTGACTATCATTCGTGCTTTTTATTTTTCATGCATCTTCATATTCTTCGTGACTTGTACACGAACCACAACATTTTTCGCTGTAACCTATGTGCATAAAAAAAATATTCCTAAATAGAATTGAGATCATGATTTTTAAATTAAAACAAAACCTTAATAAAACTCGACTCGAAGCTATATGAATTAATTTTCTCTCTTTTCATTTTTATGCAGATACATATTTGCCACGACTTCAAAATTCAAAAACTGAATATCATTCAATCCATGTTTTCACCTGTCTGTCAAATCATAAAATTAAACTATAAAATAAAAGAAATAAAACGATAAAATTATAAAATCAAAAAAAGTTTGTTGATTTCATCATGACGAAGAAAAAAAATGAGTGACTGAGAAAGAAAATTTATTTATTACATTGACAACGGTAAAAGAAATGAAAACAAATAATATGTGATTGAGAAAGAAAATTTTATTTTTTATTTCATTGACAACCAATTGAATGCCCAGAAGATCGATGACATCAGTCTTTTTTGTATAAGAAGAATAATTAACAAGTTTTAAATAAATTACTATTGAACAATGTATGTGAAAATTGAATTTCACTCTAAATTATCATAGACATTCAAAAAAAGCATAGGCTTCGGTCTATTCTCAATTTTTTGTGAAATTAATCATTATTCCAAGATTGTATTTTTTTTTTAATTATTGTTGATTTATTCCTTTACCTGTTTATTCGTGTTCTCTATTTGAAGTCATAAAAGAAAAAAAAACGATCGAGTAGTCCAAAAAGTTGCATTTCCATTGAAAGAGATTATTTATAAATTAGTATTTTTAATTATCTTCAACAAAAACGGGTCAGTATAAACGTAACACGACGAAAAAATTCTGGCATCCACACAATATGATTAAAGCTATCAATGATATTGCGAATGAAAATAAATCTATCGGTTCAACAGCTATACTTTACGATATTTAACGAACAACTCTTTCTTGTCGAGTAGATGCAAAACCCTAACATGGTTTTAGCTTGTCAAAAAGGTTTATATTTTTTTTGTTTCATTCTATTTGTATCAATAAAATCATGATGGTGGTCCCAGCAGTATTATAATGCTTTAAGTGAATGAAATACGATTTTTAATGTACTATTTGCTTAGATGACGATGAATTTATTCACAACTCTAGCGAAAATGACGACAGTCAGTTTGTGCACTGATCTCATACAAAAACGACACACGAATATAAGGATTTTCACATCATAATAATAAATAGTAAAAAGTATTTAAAAAATAAAATATTATGTCTTAAAATTTCTAAATATTATTTTCATAACTTAAGGTTGATTTCGAGTCACATTACCGAACCAATATTCATGCCACGAAGGGCCCGTATAATAATAACGCTATTTTTTTTTCTTGTGTGCTGAAATTTTTGTGGGAT
Source organism: Aphidius ervi (assembly GCA_015776835.1). Lineage (NCBI taxonomy): Eukaryota > Metazoa > Arthropoda > Insecta > Hymenoptera > Braconidae > Aphidius > Aphidius ervi. The sequence goes on from MKYW01000222.1 coordinate 8,522, forward strand.
TGATGGGGACTGATGAAAAAACCAAGTTCTTTAGTAGTATGTGTGTGCACGGCAACACACTAGCAATCAAAGTTTGCGTCGTAGACCAAAACCATGCTTGTGTTCATGTCTGTGTACCGCGCATCTAGCAAAGTTTTAATATTTTAAAGTTATTTATTTTTTAAAATCTACGTCAGAAAAAATTTGAATTTTTCAAGTAGATTCGTTTTTTTAAACACTTTAATTTGATCGTAATTTGAAAGATTTCTATCAGACAGCGAACTAGCTAAAAATAAAAATATAAAGGATGGCCTATTCTCGTGTGTAAAAGTTGTCAACTTTGACACCTATTATTGCAAAAAAACCACGTCAGAAAAAATCGAAAAAAATTTACAAGATAGATAATTATTTCATTTAAAAAAAAAACCAAAAATAAAAAAAAATCTATCAGAAATTCAATTATTCAGAATCAACCTTAAGACACGTTAGAATTTTTTTCAAATAATTTTTTTAGTAAAAAAACACAATTCTGTTCGTATATTACAAGTTAAGTTATGCTGTCGGAATCATCCGTACACGACTGTAAGAATTTCTATTTCTCATACAATTTCGACACACATACGACACACGACTGTGAGAATTCGCAATTCTCACACAAATCCGTCAGACGTACGACAATATATTTTTTTTTGTATTTTTTTATACCAAAAAGCATTTTAATAATAAAAATGTTTGTTCAATATTGAAGATAAAATATTTTAATAATTTTAAACATATAAGATTTTTTTTTTTAATTAATTTTAACATTGAAAGAAAAAGAGAGACACGACTGTGAGAATTTAAAATTCTCACACAAATCTGACAGACGTACGACAGTATATTTTAATTATGTATTAATTAATATTAAAAGCGTTCTAATGATAAAAATTTTTGTTTAATATTGAAGATATAATATCCCAATAATTTTAGACTCATTATAGTTTTTTTTAAATAATTATTTTATTGGAAAATTATAATTTCGTAGAAAATTTTCAAAAAAATGAAATATCTATTCTATTAATTCTTAATCATTTTTATCTTGTACTTTCTTGGTTTCGCTTCTTGAAGACATTGCAAATCACATATAAATAAAATTGTTTACACAAAAATTTCGATAATTATTTCTCATTCGTCTCAACTATGCCTATTTCACACTTTTTCTTAATGGGTCTTAAATTAAACAATGATCGATATGATAATCAGAGATTGGTTTCGAGGGTACCGAAAAATACATCTTGAGTTTGTCTTGAGGAAACCAGAGTCTGTTTTTATTTACAGAGCAAAAGGCTTCAACAAAGTAGTTGCAGGTGAATTTTTCAATTTGTTGGAGGTACAACTGAAGTTGTTTAATTTTATTGAAGTGACACGTGGTCCACAGTTCCAACCGAGCAGAATTTTTATTGTTGATAAAATGAACCAGTCTGTGGAAGTGAAAAACCTCTTCAAGGTCTTGAGCTTCAGAGTTCAAAGAAAAACATCAGAGCTGGTTACAAGTGATAGAAGCGAAGCAATAACAGTGGAAATATCTGACAACATCTACATTCTTCGAGTGGTTTCAGTTTGTTAATTAATTAGTGGTTTGTTACACGGAACCAACAAGAGTTAATCAGGTGTTTTTATTCTTGATAGTCATGCCAGTCAATTTGGAAGTATCGAGATATGCCTCAGAGCTCCAGGTGGTTATATTACGTTTACCACCTCACTGCACACATTGACTTCAACCACTAGATGTGAGAGTGATCAATCCAGTTGCTGATGCATATGCAGATATTTTCGATACTGCGATGCGTAGAGGTGAGAAACTTGGTAAGGCAGACATTGACTCAATGATGAGTCATGCAATGAAGCGTGGAGCAACACCAAAAAATATTAGAAGTTAATTTCAAGCAACGGGAATATGTCCTTCTGATAGAGACATATTGAATCCAGCTGATTTTGCACCTGCACAACTCTCTGAACGATCAGATCCAACTAACAATCAAGATCACAGACACCTCAAATCGTTCAATAAGTAATTTGTCAGTTACTCATGATAAATATAATGATGTTATAGCCTGAATCAGCCCTCATTTGACAATCAAATACAAATATTAGCACTACTAACTTCAACATCCAGCTAGCAACGTCCTTATGGTAAAAATGATTTATCAACAACATTAACCTGAACTAAACCTTTATAAATACTAAAAATACATTAAGTGAACCCACGAAAATGACAACATTATCAATTACAAATACCAATGCTAGTCGCTAACGTTGCTTACCAAGGATATTAAAAGGAAAATATTTGGGAAAAAAAAAAATTGAGTGTAACACTTGGTGTCATTGATACTATAAGCAGTTATCTCAGCAATAGACAAAGAAAAAGAAGACTATCTGGAAAAGTTCTTATTTCTTTAAGATCATATATTGAAGATCTAGAAGAGACAGAAGAAAAAGAAAAAATTAGAAGAAAAAGAAGAAATAAGACAAGAAAAATAAAAATAAAATAAACAAGGTGTTAAATCCATTGATGAAAGTGACTGGAATCACCTTGATTATGATATCGCGTTATTTGTATTATATTGTTATGATAGTTTTTTTATGTTCTTATTTTATCATATTATTGTTGTTTTATAGATTTAAAAACTTGAAGATATTATTCAAGTAATTTTTATTTGATTAAAAAAGAATATTTTTTTGCTCACACTGTTACATATTGACCAATCATGATCATAACCCACTATTCATTCTTCTTCTTGTAGCAAACTAAATAAATATTTTCAATAAAATTGAAGAAAAGAATTGAAATAAAAAAAAAACCGCTTATTTTAGAACACTTGTCAATGAAAATTTTTAATGAAATTAAAAAAAAAAAATGCTTATTCTAGAACGCTTGTTAATTTTAAACAACTCTCCGTTATATATATGGTGAATTTCAGCTCGAATCACGTAGTCAATGGCCTGACCCTACGGAATTGCTTGATAGTTTTTTTTTGGGCATATTTTCGTTTGATCACAAAAATATTAATTATTCTCGGCCCACTCACAAAATTTTTTGAATGGCTTGTTTTTACTTCGCGATAATAGGGGAGAAATTTTAGAACTTCGAACCTGGGGCAAATTGTTAAATACTGGATAGTAGCAAAAAAAGTCTTGTGAAAAAAACTATTTTGTTAACATAGTTGGAAAAAATTGAAAAAAAAGACCTAGTAACGTTTGTTGGGGCGCGTTGCCCGCGTAACTCGTTGAAAATGAAAAACTTCTAATACTCCGACTAAGGCCATGGTTATCTTAATTCCTTAGATATAATTTTATGGTTTATTCATGATAAAATTATTCAAAAATAAATTTTAATGTTTATTGTTCTTTTTCTCAAAAACTATTGGAGATAGCGGAAAAAACTTATAATGCCGTCGATAGAGTTTTTTGGGACGCGAAATATAAGTCTATTATAAAGTCTCTATTCCAATTCTACTTTCAGGATAATGCAGATAGAAACATTGTATCAGGCTCAATTAAAAGTTCTCAAAAAGCTCTGTTATGAGATATGTAGGTTTTTTCTCAATCTTAAATAGTTTTTTAGAAAAAATATCAAATATCTGATTTTTACGAAGGCTCGGAGCCATAGGCTCAGCCGCAGTATTTTATTTAGAAGCGAAAAAAAAAAAAACGTTCATAACTTACGAACTAATTAACATAGAGGCATCGTATTAGCCTTAAATGATACGTCTTCAAGAACTCTATCGCCCGCATGATAGTTTTTTTTCCTACCTGTAGGAGTTTTCAAGAAAACTAAACAAAAAAAAAATGAAAATTTTTTTTCTCTAATTCTGGAACAAAGTGCGTCCAACTATCTATCGCAAAGTATTTTGCACCTGGGATTTCTTTTTTGTAAAACTCGGCTATTTCCGCTGATATTTGGTGGATTCCTACCTACGAAATTAGCAGATGGCACTGGCATCATTTCCCTTCCAAGGAAAGATGCGCTCGGTAGCTTTGCGCAGGATTAGAGAGGAGGGATGCAAGACTCCCACCACTCAAAACTGGGTATATAAAGCCGATCTCGAGTGTAGAGAAGTCACTTCTGGCTTTAACGAGTTCGAAGAAGGTTCTCTGAACGCTCTCGATATGGCTGATGACCAAAAACCAGGTACCTCTGGCGAAAAACCAGAGGAGGCTCCCGAGGTAGTGCTGAATCCACCATTAATAGGAGGCAGCTCCGGAAATGCTGGGAACACACTACTACTGAAGACGGTGCAAACTCTTCTCGATGGAATGCGCAATCTAGAGATTCGTCTTGAGGCCTTGGAGCCTCGTAGCCGAGGCAGACCAAGGGAAGACGTAACTAGTGCGTCCTTTCTAAGGAGGTTAACACCTGAGCTTCGTGTAGAAGAATCCACACCGCCCCATGGCCGTGTGGTTGACCACGTGTACGTCCCGGATTTGGAAATTCCAAGACCTGACAAGGAGTACCAAGGGGAAAACCGTGCTAACGGGGAACTTCAAATGATGTCACCTACGGAGGTTTTCGAGCTACTAAGTCGCTGGAATGTACAGTTATCGGGTCAACGAAGCGAAGACGTGGAATATTTCCTGTCCGTATCGAAGACGCTCTCGAAAGTTGACCTTTGAGGAGTATTGCGTGGCTGTCTACGCGATACAGCCCTATTGAAGTTCAGAGAGAAACGATTTAGTAGCTGGCGTGCTGCTCGCACTGCTTTCAGAACTCGTTTCTCTGATCTCGATTTTCAAGCTACCCTCGAAATGGAGATACTATCTCGAACTCAGGGGCGGTATGAAAATGTCTGCGAATACATTCCTTAGATGAAAGCGCTATTCGCAAAGACGCTCCCGCCATGGCTTGAGACTCGCAGATTACAAGTACTCCATCGAAATCTGTTGCCAAAATTCTGATTGGGTCTACAGTTCGATGAATGTCTGTCTCTAGACGTACTAGAGCATAGACTGCGAAGACAGGAGAAGAACATGGAATACTCCCGTAGTTGGCAACCTCCACGTGAACCGGAGGAATCCATGTGTCCAAGCTTAGCTTATCGAGAACCTCCTCGACTAGCCAAATACATACGACACAATGCCCACGCTCTCGAGGAAGATGGAATCCTATATGACGAGGAAACTGTCGATCCTGATTTTAAAATGGTGGATGCTTCGGATCGTATGAAGTTCCAGGGACCAAGGCATTGCTATCACTGCAAAAGCACTGAGCACCATTTCAGAGTTTGCCCAGAGCCACCAACATTGTTCTGTTACTGGTGTGGAAAACCGGGGCTCAGGTATAGAGAATGCTCCAGTTACAATACGGGAATTGCCAAAGCCGATGTGTAAAGCACCCTGTCGTATCGACCGTTAGTACTACCCCAAGACAGAGAGATACATTGGAATTGGCTACCCCGGAACCTAACCCTATTTGGGATAGGTTGCAAAACACTCTTAGTCCTGGTCGAAAAATTACTTTCTACCTAACGATTGGTATCGGAGGACGTTCGATTGAGGCACTGATGGATTCTGGCGCGACTTGTACCTTCGCAGGCTAAAAAAGCATCGAGTTGCTAAAGAAATCAGACATCAATTCAATCAAATGTCCAGGTAGAAAGGTTCTGGTTGCCAACAAACAAATAGAGGTTATTTGACAAACATCGATGACACCTATCTCTTTGGGCAGCAAGACCATTCTCGTGGAAACTCTATGGATACCTTCTTTGTCAGAAGATTTTATCATAGGGATCGATTTTCTACGAGAGGCAGGAATCGTGGTCAATTTCTGTGGGCAAGCTTGGTATTTAAGTGCCCTGGATGAGGGCACTTTCACTTTCGAAGGATGCCATTCGGCCTGTCGAACGCTCCCGCGGCGATGCAGCAATCTCTCGATAGATTGCTGGGCTCAGATTTCTATCCTCATGTCTTTGTCTATCTGGACGATATCATCATCGTGACGAAGACATTTGAGGAACACATATAATGGCTCACGAAAGTTCTCGTCAAATTGCGTGACGCGAATCCCACGATCAATAGAGAGAAAAGTGAGTTTTGCCGATCGCAGGTGAAGTATCTGGGGTTCCAGATCAATAGTGAAGGACTCCAGGTAGACCCCGAAAAAACATCAGCTGAGCGTAACTTTCCTGCGCCACTGTCAGCTAAAGAGGTCCAGAGGTTTCTGGGCATGGCTTCTTGGTATCGTCGGTTTATTCCTGACATTGCTTTAATAGCCTCGCCAATCTCCACGCTAGTGAGAAAGCAATGCAAGTGGCATTAGAACTCCGAACAGCAAGAAGCGTTCGAGATCCTGAAGTCAAAGTTGACTGCAGCTCCAACACTAGCTTGTCCAGACTTTACGATCCCGTTTACACTGCAAACCGATGCAAGCAGTGTAGGTCTTGGCGCTGTACTTACCCAGGTACAAGATGGCCGAAAAAGAGTTATCACCTACGCAAGTAGAGGGTTAACTGCTCCCGAAAATAATAGAGGTCTGGTCTGAGGGGTAATTATCGACTAAGACGCTAATCAATACCACCGGTTTGTGAGTAGCCTCGGAGAATTGCATCAGGTGTGCGCACAGATGGTCGTATGGAGTGGGTCAAACGGGAGAGGGGATAGAGAATCCATAAAACTGGTGATCGCTGGCATCTCACTGCCAGTCGTCGGCCGTATCTCGAAGCTAGCTGATGGCACAGGGACTGGTGACAGTCCGTGGTTGGCTTCCGATGAAGCTAGCTGACTCCTTGGTGGAGTTGGCTGGTGACTTGGTGACGTTAACATGCTCCTTGATGTCATTGGTAAAGCTGGCATGACTCTTTTGTGGAGTTAGCCGACTTAGACATGGTGTCGACTGGGCCCTAGGATGGAACCAGTTGATGTCGTTGATGAGTCCAACCAAGCTCCCGATGCGTGGTGCACGCTCTTGAGGGTGATTTACGATGTCGCTACGCTACATAGGTAGGACGTTGTATATTGCTCGCTCTCTCGCACTAGTCTGGTTACTTGCTGTCAGAGTAACCTATAATCGAGTAGTCAAATGCAGAGAGCGGTCCGGCGTAAGACCAGCGTGGCTGTGGATCGACTTCATGTTCGACTACTTAGTGCACTAGAGTGAGTAGGCAACAGGAAGATATTTGGTAAAGCCTGCGAGGTACAAATATTCTCGATCTCGCATTGACTTAGGTTATGCGAGTTAGTTGAACCAAAGTTAATGATCACGGTAATAACCACTGCCGCGGGGTTAGGTTATTACGCTCCCGGCCAATACTAAAAACTTATACATTATAGTAATGGCGCCCGAGTGACGTTTCGGAACCAATATGGTGGACCGCGCCTCTTTACTATTTCTTGCTAAACTAGTCGCTACCGAAATGGCCGTCGGTGGCCATTGCTCCTGAATTTCCCCATGGTCCATTGGTTGCCGTCATATACCAGCTAGCTACCTCCTGGCGGTAAGAGAGGAGGATGGTGAGAAATCCTCGTTGATTCCATAGTAACCGACGCTTCTATTTATCGATAGAAATATCAGTTACAACATAGAATAGAGATCATAAATTCTATATATATTTTTTTTTTCTTAAATAGAAATAAAAAACACAATCAAATATCGACAATTGAAATTTAGGCGTCCTGCGTATTTGTCAAGTATAATTTCGAGAGGAGACCAAAAGGTATTTCCTCATAACTTAGTAAACGGGAAAACAGTGGAATATCTTTTCATATTCAGTAGAAGGAGCATACCTTTCCATCCCTCTTTGAAAGTGATATTGATGCCTATACTGGCGGTGCGACCTTCCGCGGTGTGCCATAGTAATTCTTGCAATGGTCAAACGCAAAATTTACTTTGTTTATAGCGCTCGTAAAAAAATATTCAAAAAAAATGTTTTTTTTTTTAAATATCAATTCGTTGTTAATTTTTTTTTAATTCTATTTTCACGATAAATAATTTTGCACAAAAAACTGTCCAAAACAAGCACTTGAACCCCATAGCCAAACACACAATATCTACATAATTTTACCAGTTTTATTTTTTCCTCAGCTACATCTTTTCCTCAGCTAGATTTTGTACTTAGCTAGATTTTTTACTTAGCTTTAATCATAGCCAAACACACAATATCTACATAATTCTACCAACTTAATTTTCCCCTTAGCTATATTTTTTACTTAGCTGTAATTGTAGCCAAAAAATCAATATATACATTATTTTACCAGTAAAATTTTTTACTTATCTCGATTTTATTATATAATTAAATTTTACAAAAAAAAAACCAAGTCCCTTACTTTGAACTTGGCAAAACTAGACGAAACGAGTCAAAAAAAAAATGACTACGGACGGTCATGAAGGCCATAATCCGCAATATGCTGCCACGGAGAGGCACTATGGGGTGCCACGGGCCTGAATTGCGGTACGTCTGGTATTTGGATAGATGAAATAATTTCAGTAAATCGAGAACACATTGCTTGTTTTCAGGGAACAGGATTACAATATTATAGCCAGAAGCAATTCACAGAAATTGAGTGCTGTCATTTAGAAGTAATTGTGCATATTATATGATCATGACGTATGAATTTCTGAGAGCCAGAGCCAATGATAAGCTCATACACCTATAGAACTTGGCCTATCATCTGCATAGTATTGATAAACCCGGCTCGGTAACTGGAGGACATAAAACGAAAGTCACGACACTAATAATTTCAGTACAGGGTTCTTCTTAGTATAACTTTTAAATATACTTTGAACGATGGATTTGGACGGCCCCACTGAATAGTTGAGAACTTGACGATGTATCTTATCGCGAAATTATAGTGTAAGCTCGTTGTAGTTCCCAGAAGTGTTATTATTTTATTTTACATTGCTTTTAGTTTTCCAAATGTGCTGGCTGTTGAGCAGTGTTGGGCTTTTTTGGTTTTTTCGAATATTATACGCATTTCGTATAATACGCGTATTATACGGATAAAACCAGATAAAACGGATAAAACGTATAATATGGCGGTGATGTCACCGGTAAATAGATTTTCTATACATATAATCTATGTTTATGGAAGTAAACAAAAGTAAAGTGTCAACAAAAATAGACATATAACAACAATAACGTGTTCAATATTAAAAAATTTTTATTTATTTAATTTATTATTAATTGAACCTTAAAAACATCTTTATCAGAGAACCACTTGGAATGTTAACCAGTACTGATCGATCACAATGAATTTAAGTTTAAATATTAAAATTTATATCATAAAATTATTAAGATCTCTATGTTGTTTAATTATACCGATAAATGGCTTTAAAGCATTGTAACGAGATAGAATATTTGATGTCTCCCACACTGGCATGTCACGTGATGTAGTCAGTGAGGTGTTAGCCATGTATATATGTGTGGGTATGAGAGAACTCATCCTTCTTGTCGATTGAGACTCCGCTCTCTTCGCTTCTAGTCCGGCCACCAAGCCAAACGGTGTGTCCGAACTATACTTGTAAACTTGTATGATATATATATATATATTTGTGTCTCGTATTTTAAGAATTCGCATCGTATTGATATATTCTGTTTTACAAATAAATTACTGTTAAATAATATTTAAAAGTTAAAATTGTATATCAATGTTTAAAATAATTTAAAAGTAAAAGACTAATTTATTTAAATAATAAAAAGATAAATTCAGCCTTTTACAAATGGCTCCCAACTGGAGGCACAAACCACGCGGTGAGGAAAAAAAAAGAGTAATATTTTATATAAATTAACAATTATAAAATATTAGTTGTGAGCATTTTACAAATGGCTCCCAACTAGCGGCACAAACCACGCAGTGAGAAAAAAAAGAGCAATATTTTATATAAATTAATAATTATAAATTTTAGTTGTGACCAAAGTTCACAATTGGCTTCCAACTAGCAGCTCAAACCACGAGGTGAGAAAATAAAAAAAAAAAAAGAAATATAAATATTTGATAAAATAAAGAAATTAATAAAATTGTGAAAATTCAGTTGTGAGTACATATAATTGGCTCGAAATTATTATCTCAATCACGAGAGTGAGAAGAGAAGTATTGATATACAAATTGATAAAAGTATAAAATACATCATTAATTTAAGAATAAAAAGTGTTGAAAAAGAATTTTCCCATATAAATTGGAGAAAATCAACAAATTCTGTGAGTCAATAATAATAAATATAATTTGTATATACGTGGCAACGAAGTGTTGAACACGCCACATTTGTGGAAATTTCGTCAGAAAAATAAAAATAATAATAATACAATCTGGATACACGTGGCAACTCAATGTTGGGCACGCCAGATTTCATCAAAAAATAAAATAATAAATGTATTGTATTATAAATAATGTGTGAGAATTAGACAAAATATTTTCATTCAAATTAATACGTAATATAAAATAATTGATAATATAATATTTAAAATATTGAAATAATTGCTCGTATATAACATATAATATAAAATGGAACGAGTAATATCATTTGTAGTGCAGGTGTGGCCAGCATGTAAGCAAATAATAATTGGAAAAGATGATGTTCAAAATCAGGATGCAGTATTGAGTCAACTAGATATTATTGAAGAATTAATTGAGATAATAGATAGAACAATAGATATCAAAAGATTTAATGAAACAATAACTGAATTTATAAAACAAGTAAAATGTATCACAGCGTCTATGAAAGAACTGGGCTTAATTCATAAAACATGTTCAGAGGTCATGTTGTGGTTGCATGGAGCACATGTTGATGTATCAAAATTCATGCGATGCAACATGAACAGAGATTCGTATGATGCAGAATACCATAAAATGCATGGTGCTGAAGAATTTAAAGTTATAATGCATGCAATAATAAAAAACATGCTGGAAGAAGAAGAAAAAGAAAAAATCATGAATAAAATAAATGATCAGCAGGAGGGTTATACTTCAAAAGATGCTGACCACAGTGATAAAATAATTTGTGATTAACAAAATCAAGCAATAGTTGTTGATAATCAAAATGAGAATAAATTAAATGTTGTGATGAGTAACCACAACAATCAAAATGATAAAATAAATTGTGATCAACAAAATAAATTAAATTTTGTTGATAAGATATGTGAAAATAAAAGTGTATTTAATGTTGTGGATAAAAATCACAATAAAGACATTGAAGAAATAAATCATTGTCATGAAAATGGATTAAATTTTGTGCATGAAATTCATCACAATCATGTTGACAAAATAAATAATTATCATCAAATAAATTTTGATAATGATATGTGTAAAAATGATGATAATAATAATAATTCGAATGTTGTCGAAAAGAAAAATTATTTCAAGGTCGTGAATAATAATCATGATAATTATATTGGAAAAATAAATGTTGGGCAACAATACAAAATAGGTTGTGCCAAGAATAGATATAAAAATAAAATAAAGTTAAAACTGGTAAATAATAAAATGAAAGATGATGATAAAATTAAATGCAAAATAAAATTCAAGTATTTGCATTTACTAAATACTAATATGAGCACTACAATAATTCCAAACATGATGATAAATTTGGATATGAAAAAAAATATTGTGTTCGCTGGGACATGTGTGATATATATGTCTTGGGTTGTCGATTGAGTGATGGAGATGGAAAGTCAAGTTGGCTATTGTCATTTGCCTCGTGCCAAGGACCAGGTGGCATGCTAACCATTGTATTCATGTACGAGCTTCAATGGCGCATTCAAAGATATGCCATGTAAGAACGCTCAAGGCCAAATAATGTGTGATGGATGCTACTGCTACAATATGCTGGAAATATTCAAGGAGTTGCGCAAATTCATCAAAATTTTATAAAATGAATTATAAAATATGTATTATATCCTTTTTTTTAAAAAAATAATTTAATGGTTGATAATTTGCATATTAGTTTTTAAAAATTTTAAGACTCAGGGTCAAATCAACCAGTCAACCTGACTGTGCGCTGATACGGTGCATACCAATTAGCACTCAGTACAAGTCTCAGGCTCCTGATTTCCCTTTTACTAAAATTTATTTCACTTTTCTTATTTTTTCTATTTCTCTCTCTCTTCTTCTGCCTCTTATCTACATTCCCACGGAACAAATTTAGTTGACCCATGAATCTGACAAATCAGGTTCGACAAGAAGAAGCGTCTGTTCAAAACCTTTTAACATCGTAAGAACAGTCCTTAAGTTTTCAACTAAATATATTTATGTTCACTGTATTCAAGACGGGTGCTACCAGTACATTATTTTCTAAGATTTACTAACAATAAATGACAAGTAAGTACGAGCGGAAAGCTATTTTCAAATATTGGAAATAAAGACATTTTGAAGAAAAGCTCTCACTATTACACAATCCAAGCCGGAAGAAGGTGTTTTACAGCGAATGCAAATTTAAAAAAATTATCAATTATCGTAAGTATGAATTATAATTATCGTTAATAAAAGCATATACACTGTAACGAGATTTGGCAGATCTCGCGCTCCCGAAAATAATTAGAGGTCTGGTCTGAGGGGTTTTATCGACTAAGACGCTAATTAATACCACCGGTTTGTGAGTGGCCTCGGTAGTGACATCCATTTTCGCCTGAATGTCAGTGTTGACTTGGTAGACATCCACCATGAGTGGATAATCCGGATTCCTACCCTGGCTACGTCAGATTCGTATCCCCTACTTCGACACTCCCACCGGAGAGTCGCATCGAGGTGTGCGCACAGATGGTCGTATGGAGTGGGTCAAACGGGAGTGGGGATAGAGAGTCCATAAAACTGGTGATCGCTGGCATCTCACTGCCAGTCGTCGGCCGGCTTTCGGAGCTGGCTGATGGCACCGGGACTGGTAACAGTCCGTGGTTGGTTTCCGATGACGCTAGCTGACTCCTTGGTGGAGTCGGCTGGTGACTTGGTGATGTCGACAGACTCCTACGGAGGAGTTAGTTGATATCATTGGTGAAGCTGGCATGACTCCTTGGTGGAGTTAGCCGACTTAGACGGTGACGTCGACTGGATCCTAGGGTGGAACTAGTTGATGTTACTGATGAGTCCAACCAAGCTCCCGATGCGTGGTGCATGCTCCCGAGGGTGATTTATGATGTCGCTACGCTGCATAGGTAGGACGTTGTATATCACTCGCTCTCTCGCTCTAGTGTGGTTACTTACTGTCAGGGTAACCTATAATCGAGTAGTCAAATGCATAGAGTGGTCCGGCGTAAGACCAGCGTGGCTGCGGATGGACTTTATGTTCGACTACTTGGTGCACTAGAGTGAGTAGGCAATAGGAGGATATTTGGTAAAGCCTGCGAGGTACAAGTATCCTCGATCTCGTATTGACTTAGGTTATGCGCGTTAGTAAAACCAAAGTTAATGATCACGGTAATAACCGCCGCCGCGGGGTGAGGTTATTACGCTCCCGGCCAATACTAAAATCTCATATACATTTTAGTAGTGGTGCCAGAGTGACGTTTTGGAACCGATATGGTGGACCGCGCCCCTCTACCATTTCTTGCTGAACTAGTCGCTACCGAAATGGCCGTCTGCGGCCATTGCTCCCGAAACTACCCCACGGTCCGTTGGTTGCCGTTATACACCAGCTGGCTCCCTCCTGGCGGTAAGAGAGGAGGATGGTGAGAAATCCTCGTTGATCCCATAGTAACTGACGCTTCTACTTTATCGGTGGAAAAATCGGTTACAACACTCATGTCAACAAGATGACATTGCCATGTCTCATCAAGAACTTTGATCTTTTTTTTGGTTTTTCTTAGTTGTTTTATTCGTTTTTTTTTTTTTGATTTCCTAGATGTATTTTCAAAGTCTTTGCCAAATGGCCAAATATACTTTCGGCTTCTTTGTTCAATTCTTCGAAAGGTTCAATAGAACCGTGAAAAAAAAAATTTGTGAAAGATTGACTTTTCAAGGAATTTATAAATGGCTGATTATACTTCCTGAATTGATTAAAAATTATAATAATAAAAAGCACAGAACTATAAAGATGAAACCAAAAAATGTAACGGAAAACAAAGGTAAAAATATATTGAGAAATCAAAGTTCAAAGCTTTGTGTCACTACAAAAATATAAAGAATTTAAAATGAAATTTAATGATGAAAAGAAAATGAGTAAATATAAAAAAAAATTTGAAGGAGGTTACTCTCCAAATTGGACAACTGAACTTTTCACGATCACGAAATCATTAAATACAATACCTAAAACGTACAAGCTTGCTGACTAACAAGAAAACAATGTTGAAGGATAGTTTTATCAAGAAGAACTCAGTCCAGTACGATATCTAGATGTATATATCATCGAGAAAATCATAAAAAAAGACTGAAAAAACGTTCAAGTACTTGTAAAATAGTTAGGATTGAAATAGCTGACACCACATTACTAATGTCACGTGACAAGTAAATGTGGTGAGAATTAGCAAAATATGCGCAGTAGAATCCCATCTCGCTACAAATACTATATTTTTTTTTTGTACCAAAAAGTTTTTCACATCAAAACTAACACTTTTCAATTGAAAAATGTTGAAGGATAGTTTCATCAAGAAGAACTCAGTCCAGTACGATATCTAGATGTATATATCATCGAGAAAATCATAAAAAAAGACTGAAAAAACGTTCAAGTACTTGTAAAATAGTTAGGATTGAAATAGCTGACACCACATTACTAATGTCACGTGACAAGTAAATGTGGTGAGAATTAGCAAAATATGCGCAGTAGAATCTCATCTCGCTACAAATACTATATTTTTTTTTTTTGTACCAAAAAGTTTTCCACATCAAAACTAACACTTTTCAATTGAAAAATTTTTCGATAAAATAAATCTTTAATTTAAAGATAATTGTGAGAAAAGTTGTATTGTTCAGAAAAACAAACACAAAAAAAAAAGAATTTTTTTTTTTTCAAATTTAAAATGGCGGAGTTTGAAGTATGAACATAGTTTTTTTTGAGGTTAGGTAGGGTTTTTTTTTTTTCTAAAGAATTGTTCACATCAGGACTAACACTTTTTCTGAATAAAATTTTTCGAAAAAATCAATTTTTTTTTCGAAACTCTGTTCATACTTTTAACTCCAACATTTTTGAATTTTTTGAATTTTTTTTTTTATCGTATGATTCTATTTGAAAAACACATTATTATTATTATTATCATTATAATTTATTGGGAAAAATTCCACTTCTATGAATAATTGAAAAAAATCATATCAGGTTGCAATCAAGATTGCACTCGGGATTCGAGGTAGTCTTATTTTTCAAGTTTCAGATCATTCGGAAAAAAATCAGTACTCCGAAAATGGTTGGACTTAGTTTTCTTTCGATGTGGAGTAGTTTTGAAATTCGTAAGGGTCGTAATAGGGTCAAAAAAATCTGGAGAAGATGTAGCTAGTCTGTAAGTTAAATGAAAGCTGAAGAGAAAATATCAACAAAATCAGTAGGGGTCAAAGTTCACATAATCTAAACTGAGGTGGAATGTCCACATATCATTTTCTTGCAGTTTTCAGCAAGTACAGTTGAAACAAATATGCCTTCATGATTAATAAATTGTTGATTTTCATACGAAATACGGATTATCATTCAACGATATACTTTTTTCAAATTTTTTCTTTTCCCAAAGCAAGAAAGTTCAAACTCCTTACTTGATGCCGTGCAAGTTGCTGTTCGAGATGATACCTGCATCCGTTCAGACATTTCCAGAGTCTAGCAGTAGTTTGAGGGCTTTCGAATTGATTCCCGAAGTGTCCATCTTTGTACTTGTCATCTTCGGCAAACTCGTAAACATCAAGAGGATGTCTCAAGGCATCTGGACTTTCTAATAAGGCAGTTGCACTGAGCTGATGACTCCAGGAACTCCTTCATAAAAATAAAAAATATTATTGGTACAATTTTAAAATAAGTTTCTATCAAATTCGTTTGTACACTAGACCTATTCAATTGAAAAAAAAAATTTTTTTTCTTTCTCTAAACCACTTCAATTGTTGTATTTTATGAAATTAATGACATCACCTACTATAAATAATATTATAAATATTAAAAAGAAATTAATATCTAAATTAAATCGTTTGTGTGTTTCTACGACGAATCAGACATAAAGAAAAACTCAAAAATGACCTTGAAAAAATTTCCCCATTTTGAGAACAATAGAAAACTCGAAATATTGAAACAAAGAGAAAAAAAAAAAAAACGGAAAATAAAAATGTTGAATATTTATTTAGTTTTTATTTGTGTCTTAAATTTAACGCATCATTTTTCTTCAACGCATAAAATTTCTTTCAATTTTTTCACATACAAATTTTATTCGTAAAATGCAGAACGAGTTTATTAGTTCATTGATCTTGTCGGCTACGTAACGGAAACAATCATCAGTTCTAAATTACCCAATAATAAGCAAGTATTATGCTTATTATTTTATGAATTGAAATAATTAAAGCAATTACTTCGTCTGACCTTGGCTAATACAATCAGTGAAGTTCAAGTTTTGTGGAATAATTGTGAAATTCCTTTGCGACGGAAAGATTACTGCATTGAACAATTAGCTACGCTTCATAATGAGTGGAAAAAAATAATGCAACATCACACGGAAAAAAATTTTTAGCTGCAGCCACGAGGCATTGGATATAGTTAAAAAAGGATTGTTAATACAAGAAAATAGATGGTTAATTTAATAATCAGGCCCGCTATATTAAAAAGACAATCGGTTAGTTATTCCAGCCGGCTGGATAGCTAGCGTGGCTAACCAGCTCGTCAGGTTCGACATAATCTCAATGTCAACAGCTGTTGTGTTCTTAACCTCTCTTTATTAACTGATGCACCAAATTATTATTAACAATGACTGAAATAATCCATATAGTTATTAAAAATCTATCATTCAAATAATTAAGATTTTGTATTCAAGTTGGCGTTTATTTGGTGCATCAAATTTAGTATAAATTTAATCGAATAATAATTTTAAAAATTAGTAAATGTACATTAATATATTGTTTTTACTTCGTATGTGTATATACTTATCTAAACAAAAAAAGAAACACAGTTTTTTTTACAAAAAGGAGCGTCAAGTATTCGAAATCCCCACTAATTATGTGATTATAGTAATTTTATTTTATATTGATATTTATTAATTTTTTAGATACAAAAAGATATAATACCAAAATAAGTCAAGAAGGAAATATTTAACGCATATAATTAAGTCTTAATCTTTGACAAAATTTTATACTTGACCCCGCCCGGTTCTTCCCAAATAGGCTTAAAAGTTAACCAACATGAAGCGTAGCAATGGTTTTCAGATGCATGTTAAAGACGAATAAAAAATTTCCTATAACCATATTTTATCATTATATTATAAAGTGAATAATGCAGATATGTAAATGTCGATTAATTATTATTATTATTATTATTATCATTTTAACCGCGCTTTTTCAGTTGTAAATCAGTCCTAACCAAAAAAAAACAAAGCTTACAAGAGCCAATCACCGTTCATGCAGGTGATATCAGATAGTTTACTTTATCTTTAAAGATAAAGTAATAAGAAATTTATTAATTTGTCGATAAATTTATTAATTTATCCATTTTTTAATATTTAATACTTGATGAATAGTTATTATTTGTATAATATTGATTGATAAGTATATTCGATTGAATCATTTATATTAATTTTTTTCTTTTGTATTTTGATTTATTACAATGAATTGTATTAGTTTTATTTGTCAAATAAAAAAATAAAAATTATGTCTTAGGCTACATAAATTCCTTAGCTACTGCTTTCCCTTTGACATTATTATTTAAAAAAAAATAAAATTACATGTATTTTAATGAAAATGTCCGAGGAAAAGTAGTAGCTAATGAAAAAATGGAGCTAAGAAATTACAGTTGCCAAAAAAATTATGCTTTAAGCTACACTAGACCAATTGGCGCGCTTCGCGCGCTATTATATGTGATGTTTTGTCAATGATGTAAGAAGGTTGTAGTCAGAAGTTTTTTGATCTTGATCATTACGTAAAAATTCACGATATCTCGAGATATCATGATATCCCAATTTATAATTTACTCTTTAATTATTTGATTATTACTCTCATAATTATTTAATTGAACAACTATTGGCAAATGTTGCTAAGAAAAGAATGTAACCAAATAAATTAATTCTCAGTCCAGATTAATTTCCAGCAATATTTTCTATATTAAATTAAACCTATTGTGCCAAATGGCTAAGGAATTAATCTAGATTACGAATCAATTTATTTGATTACATCCTTTCCTTAGCAACATTTGCCAATAGATTTTTAATGACCTATCATGGCAATTGTTGCTAAAGAAAGCATGTGACCAAATAAATTAGTCAGTTATCTCAATAAATTCCTCAGCAATATTTTTTTGGTCACATTCTTTCCTTAGCAACATTTGCCATAATTATTTGACACAATAATTCTAATTTAATATAAAAAATATTGCTGTGAAATCAATCTAGATTATAAATTCTTTTTTTTGGTTACCTTCTTTCTTTAGCAACATTTGCCAATAGCTATTTAACTAATTAAATATGGCAAACGCTAATATCCAAATGAATTAATTCGTTAGTAAGAAGCATTTAAAAAATAAAATATTATGTCTAAAAATTTCTAAATAATATTCTTATAATTTAAGACACATTGGAATTTTTTTTAAATAATCTTTTCATTGAAAAAACTCAATTCTGTTTGTGTATTAAAAGTGAGGTTATGCTGTCAGAATCATCTGTACATGACTGTGAGATGACTGCTACATTAATTTCTTAAAACATAATTCTTTGTTTAATAAAAAAGGAAAAAATCAGTCACTTTTGTATATAAAAATTGATTTTTATTTTGATGTTATTTCACTTTTTTTGTTCAATTAGACGCTATTTTGGAAATTAATTGTTATTTATTTGTTTAAAAACAAAAAAAAAAAGAATCTAACACGCGCCAAACCATCTCTGTATACAAAGAACCAATCCGATGTGCGTATCCGTATGTAAGTTGCGTACGCATTAAAGTGAAATGAAGATAGGAACGATGCATGTATAAATGAGGACGGAAAGATAGACGAAGAGATCAGACCGGCAATGTTAAAGAGGAAAAGAAAACGTGACGGATTGGCTCATTTTTAAGTTTGAAGAATCTTTTTTAATAAAAACTGTGACATGGCATTTACGGGGTACTGTTTCTCTTTTATTATTCATCGGAAAAATTCAAGGGTAGGCTAATAAGCCAATCCAATAGGATAAGAAAACATCAATATTAATAAGAAAACTATTTTCACTTTAAATTTAAAATTGATATTCAAAGAGTTATTAAACGAATAAAGAATTGTGACGTCACACACACGCAACCTATTTATATAATTACCCGGTAACTTCTCTCGCGCTGGGAAAGAAGAGCCGAAGACCCTATCGGGTCTTTTGATATTTTATAATTGTTTATAATGCATGTACGGACAAATTGGTATACTGTATTGAATGCTGCTGAATAAATATAAGTGATTTTACTACCGGATCGTCTAAAGTATGGTCCCAATATTGAATACTATTGGAACTCACAGATGGAGCGAATGTGGTTCTGTTGGTAAAAATAAGAGAACAGTTTTAGGTCAAAATGAAAGGTTGTCATTCCCCTTAAAGGGTTATTGAAAATATATATATTTTTATAAAATATATATTTTTCATTTAATTTTACATTGTTAATATTATTGTTATTAAATAGGAAAAGGTTTCCCTAAGCCTTTCAAAAACACTTTTTAAAATGAAATAGATCCTTCGTTTATTTACGAAAAAAACAATCTAATGAACTAACTAATAAAAGGGTTATTAGAAAAACCTTTTGCTTCTTAAAAATATAAATTTTTTCTTTAATTTTACATTGTTAATATTATTGTTATTTAATAGGAAAGGGTTTTCCTAAGCCTTTCAAAAACACCTTTCAAAATGAATTGGATCCTTTGTTCATTTAGGAAAAAAACAATCTAATGAACTAATTAATAAAAGGGTTATTAGAAAAACTTTTTGCTTGTAAAAAATATAAATTTTTTATTTAATTTTACATTGTTAATATTATTGTTATTTGATGGGAAATGGTTTTTTTAGGCCTTTCAAAAACGCCTTTTGAAATAAATTAGATCTTTTGTTTATTTAGAAAAAAAAAAACAATCTGGTCTAATCAATAAAGGGGTTATTTAAAAACCTTCTACTTATTAAAAACATATATTTTTTATTTAATTCCACATCAATTTCTGGGAACCCATATTCCGTTATTGATTCATTTTTTTTTGTTTTTATTTTTACGATCCTTAAAAAAAAACGAATGAAGAAAAAAAAACAACAAAACATCACAGACGCAAAACTGTCGTGAATTTCCGGAATCTTTCTGTTGTCGTGTTCAAGATTGTCACACGACTCAAATGATATAAAGCGTTCGTTCCTTGTCAACAGTTTTGACCCCCCTTCTTGCGAAACCTTGTGCCTCTTCTTTCTTTCATTTTCAAAGGACAGAAATAGAAAGTATAAGACCGTACAGAGCAAGATAGAAAATAAAAAGAAAGTAAAAAGAAAGGCCAAGAAGAGAGGGGGCAGATCTGGAAAGTACTGGAACGACGCACGCTGCACCGCAGCATATATTCTTCTCTGAGCAGTTATATTTGAAGAAAGCAACGGAATAATATTTCGATGGTCGAACGTATATATATTATACGTTAACTTTTATTATCGTGACCAGCGAATTTGATTTTTTTGTAATTTTAATTATGAATCATGGACATATCAACAAGTGAAAACGAAATTAGTGAAATGAACAGTGAAAAAAAAAAAATATGTGAAGCACAAGCCTTTGATTTTATCTGGTTATCGATACAGATATTTGATGGAAAACAGCGATGGAACTAAGTAAGTAATTTCAATCATTATTTAATAAAAATAAAATCAATTCAAAATATGTTGTGTGCACTGATGAACATAAATAATTTTTTATTGTAAACTCAAATGCCAATTTGTAACGTTTATTGAAAATTGCAGAATCGATTTTTTCGAATTTTATATTTTTTATTCGTTTTTATCTAGCCAAAAATTCATTATTTTCATAATATTTATTATAAGTACAATTTGTTGAAATCATACAAAAAGATAAAGCAAGTGCTATTCAAAAAGTCACTTGATCGGTATATTTTTTTTTTTTTTGTTCTAAAGTGTTTTCTTGTTAGAGGGTTTTCGAAGACAAGGGTTTCAAAGCTCAAAATTCGTTATAAGGTTTAGCGTTTTTGGAGTCAAAGGCTTATGAAGTTATTTTCGTTTATTATTTATAATGTTAAGGGTTCATCAACAATATTATTCAAAAAGCCCTTGATGTAAAAGATCCTGTAACTCGTTTGATTGATAAGACAAGCGTTTTCAGAGTCAAGGGTTTATGTAATTATATGTAGATAGATTACGGATCAATTAAAGACTTCTTTTGAAAAGATTAATCTTGTTTATACACTTAATTTTACTCTTGTATTTTCGTAGGAGATACACTTGTTCTCAAAAAAATTGTAACGGTCGTGTTACTGTTTCTTTTAATGGAGATTAAGTTCTTGAAAAACAAGGTTCAAGTACAGATCATAATCCTGCTGTTTGTGTGCCTGATCCAACTCTTGGAAACCGTTCTGAACTCATTGACAAGGTCATGACAGCTTTGAAAACAAAGAAAACAACGGAGAAACCACCATTACTGTTTAGCCGATTAC
The DNA here is from genome assembly GCA_015776835.1 of Aphidius ervi. Taxonomy (NCBI): domain Eukaryota; kingdom Metazoa; phylum Arthropoda; class Insecta; order Hymenoptera; family Braconidae; genus Aphidius; species Aphidius ervi. The sequence continues at coordinate 30,222 of MKYW01000222.1, forward strand.
GAAATGAATACTCGTAAGTGTAATATTATTATTATAATTATTATTTACTGGCTAGAAGAACTAATGAAAGGTTTATTGAAATTGATAAATTTAACAAATCCAGATTCCACTTTTTTTTAAAATTCAAATTGTGATTTACTTTATGTTTTTATCATCAATATTAATACTCCATATAAAGATTCATTTAGACATTACCCTCCCACTCTCAAGTGCATAGATTGAAAGTTAAATATAATTTATTAGCACTTGATAATTCAACGATGTTCAATATAATACTTGACAATAATTATTTGCTCATTTAATCGTATGACTTATTGGTGTATTATCTCAGTAGACACTTCGTTACAAAAAACCCTGGACGATACTTATATAATTATTTTTTTATTTCATTTAGGATATGACTAATTTGTGTATCATATTGAAAAACACTTTTTTCAATATCAATATATTATATAAATGTGTCGTGACAATATCCATTTGATTAATTTATTATTGATTCTGCATTCAAGAACCACTGCTATTGGAGGATTGAAATATCTCGATATCAAAAAACGAGTGAAATGAATAAAATCTAAAACTTATCCGTCACGGCCAACATCACTAGCAGAATTGGAAGCTTCTCTTCAAGGTGAAGGTGAAGCTATGTTGTTTTATGATGATGGTAAGGTTGTAAGTACTGTCGTAATTATTGGAGATTGAAATTTTGGTAAATCCATTCTTAAAGATCAAGAGTTCTCAGCTAATATCTACACTGATGGAACATTCAGTATCAGCATGAATGAGGTAGAAATTTGTCAGACTTACATCGTACAAGTAGAAGCATTCAATAAGGTAAATTTATCAAAAAACACATTAATTATTATTATTCAATTTGATATTCTACATTACAATGCAGTTATAATAGGTTTTAGTTATTAAAACTTATTTTCCATTCATAAATAGTTCAGTTTCTTTTATTCTCGTTTTTTAATTGATTACAAATCAAATGAGAAATTATACTTGGGTCATGTAATTACTATTGATCATTATCTATCATAGGGGTTATATTATTACTATTGCCCCTACTTTAAAGAATAGTCAAGTGACTTTTGAATCAAGGGTTTGTGCCATTACTTTTATTAATTGATTATGACTAGTTACGAGAGTTTATTAAGGCCTTATATTTCTATTGCTGTTTTTTTAAATTTTAATATTACAGGCATGGCCCATCGCTTATGTGCTAATGGAACGAAAAACAAAAGAATCTTACTTGAAAGTATTTCAATATATGTATATTCGATCATCTAGCTCCTGAACTTAAAAGTTCAAGAGTAAAAGCACATATGGACTTTGAAGCGGCAGTTCACACAACGATTAAAGAACATTTCCTGTTTGTGGAAATCATAGCTTGCTTATTCCATTTTGACCAAGTAAGTTTGATATATACTGAAATGACATAGTTAAAATAAAATTTCATTTAATATAATAAGCTGAAAAAGTATATCTGTGATTTCTTAAGAGCTGAAGAGTCTTTCTAACCGAAGTAATTATGATCACTCGCAGGGTTTAAGAAGTGGAAACTTTCTTTAAGTGTTATAAATTATCAGTTAGTACAGTGTCTTTTGAGTCAAGGATTTATGTGGCTATAATTGTTCATAAATTGTCGGTTGATATATGCTTGAAAATTATGTTTTTTTTATATATACATACAGTAACAAAAATTTTGTATTACTTGTAGAATCAGCTTTTGAAAGATTCGAAGAAATTGATTCTGACTCAGAAAAAAGTCTCTGCGAAGCTGAGAATAATATAATTAAAGAGAACCCCGGTGCTGATCGAAAGAACACTAATAATGATGGTTTTAAGCGACGCAATAATAAAAGCAGTCATATAATTTGCGAGAAGAAAAGAAAAAAAAACTGGACTGCATCGCAAGATGATATTCCTCGTAGGATAACACGATCTATGACTGTTGGATCTGCATGAAATTTCTTGAGTTGATAGAGAAGAAATGACAGTTCTTTATTACGTGTTTCTCAATTTTAACAAAAATATTATTATTTTTATTTTATTAATTATTTCGATAAATTATAAGATTTTGATTGAATCAAATATTAGTTTAATATAAAATATTAATAGAAATATATTGTGATTATAACTTGTTTTTCACGTATACTTATTGTTTTTTGCGTATGTTTTTACTGGAATAAAATTTTTTAAGACTAATATTTTTGTATTAAATGATAACCTTTTGACCGTTTCAGAAATAGAGTTAGCTACAAAAAAAAAAAATTTAAAGCTAATAAATAGACTAAGAGTATCTTTCGAGACAAATTTGCAGTATAGTGTCTTTTGGATCAAAGCTTTATGTGATTATTATCGTTTATAAAGTAGCGGTTAGTACAGTGTCTTTTGAGTCAAGCGTTTATGTGTCTTTTAAGTCAAGGGTTTATGTAGTTATTATTGTTTATAAATAGTCGGTTGCTATAGTGTTTATTGAGTCAAGGGTTTATGTGGCTATAATTGTTTATAAATGAACGGTTAGTATAGTGTCTTTTGAGTCAAGGGTTTATGTGGCTATTATTGTTTATAAATTATCGGTTGGTATAGTGTCTTTTGAGTCAAGGGTTTATGTGGCTATATTTGTTTATAAATTATCGGTTGCTATAGTGTCTTTCGAGTCTTGGGTTTATGTGGCTATTATTGTTTATAAATTATCGGTTGGTATAGTGTCTTTTGAGTCAAGGGTTTATGTGGCTATAATTTTTTATAAATTAACGGTTGGTATAGTGTCTTTTGAGTGAAGGGTTTATGTGGCTATAATTGTTCATAAATTATCGATTGTTATAGTATCTTTAGAGTCAACGGTTTATGTTGCTCTTATTTTTCATGAATTATACGATGTTTAACACTCATCATGAAGGTTTTTTCTTCTTAGTATTTTTGAAAAAAAATTTCAGAGCCATCTATCGTCTTCATCTTATCTAATAGTTTGACTAGCAATTTTGCACCACTGTGAATTTTGTCCCACTATGAATTTTGGACCCTACCCAAAAAATTCACAAAGATATTCATCAGCCTGATAGAGTGACGACTTTTGCTGTGGACCTTAATAAAAAATATGGCATCATATTGCCACTGAACAAACTTGCTGATCTGCAATCACTAAAAAATGAATAAAAAAAAAATAGAGAATACCTGACAGAGACAGTAAGTTTAATTCATTGAAATAAGAAACCTTCATAAAAATATATATTTTTAATTTATCATTGAATAAAATTAACTATAAAGTGAAAATGAATAAAATTAAAAATTAAATGGAATAATAATGAAAACTAAATATATATTGTTATGCCTTATATAATAATTCAATTAGAAACACTCAAGTAGATAATTAAAGTTAATATTTATTCAAAGATATGTGATACATGAAGCGACAACCTTACGACTGACTACCTGCACCGGACAATGCTAGGCGTCAGTTCAACTTTAAGATTCATCCGCGCTCTGAGCACTACATTAGGTATCAGTGCGACGGTCATTTCTCTGAATTAAAATAATAAAATGCTGAATAATATAATTAATATAAAAGTATAAAATAAGTATGCGAGATGCATAACATCTCCTCCCTTATAAAAAAAAAAATAAAATCCTTCACAAATTTCTAGGATTTTATTTTATGAGTTTATAATGTTGTATCGAATTCTGATAATTGTAAACTTGATTGATGTATTGGTTTCCTTTTTAATTTTTTTTATTTTAATTTTTTTTTGGTACATTGGTATAGAATTTAAATTTTGTTCAATTGAGGTAGATGGTTTATTGTCTTTTTGAATTTTATTAGTAGAGTGATTATGATTTAGAATTCTTAGTCGTTGATACCAGGGATTACATGCCCCAACGATTAAGCATTTAAGAATAGTATATATTTTCAATTTATTAATTAAGTATAAAATAACCAAACCTCCTAAGATGTATCAACCAATGAGAATACGATTAATTTCTATTTCATACCAAGTTTTTGATCGCTCGTTTTTTCCTATTTCTATTACCTGTTTAGTGATATCATTTAATTTTGTACCATAGTTGGTGAAGTCTCCAATTTTTAGATCAGGTGTTTTTATTGTATGGATATTTATACTACTATAATTAAAATATGGATTTTTAAATACTTGAAAGTATTCACTAAAATTAAATTGAATAAATGGTATGAAAGCCGCATTATTAGTATATGTTTTTCAAAATGAGAATTAAGTATGACATCATTTGTGATACCTTTACATCCTGGTGCAAGCCATAGAATTTTTGTGCCATTCATTATTTGTTCTTCAACGCGGTCATCACAAATTATTCTTATACTTTCTGGTTTTGGAGCGATATAAAGCTATTTATTATTACTTGACATTAGCTCGTAACTTTTTTTTTCTCAAGTTGTTGATCAACAAATACGAAAGATAAGAACATTTATTTGATTAATCATTCTCCTTTATATTTTTCAATGACATATTTTGGTATAAAAATTTAAAATACAACAAATTTGACAATATTATCAAGGGAAAAAAGAATAATACCAATAGTCGTATTATAATAGAATTATTTGTTACTTTCAACGGTCATAAATCACTCGTAAATTCGATCATTTCCATATTTTTGTTTTTTTACAATGTCAATATTACGACGATATCGCCGTCGAATTGACCGTATACCTGACTTATTATCAAGATAGCTTATGTCGATATAATATCGATTTGACGTCGGTTTTCTCGTATTTTTCTACCTGGGTATTGAACTTAATAATCAACCTGGCCACTTTCCACGATCGTCGAAAAATCAAAAACGATTTTTTACATTTTTTCAAGGTTTTCATTATAAGAAGCTAGCATTAATTTAAAACGAAAAATGAAAAATATTGTTTAATGTACCTAGGTTTTTTTTCTTCAGGTACGAAAGTTAAAAAATACTGTGAAAAAGTTTTACGATTTCTAGAAAGTCAAAAGTTATTTTTTTTATCCGGAATTGAAATAGTTTCGGATTTAATTGTTTATTAATTTTTTTTTATTATGAATTATAATTTTGAATATAACGAATATATTCGATGAATCAGAAAATTTCTTTAATTTCGATAACAATCACTTGTATGTGTACAATAAATAATATTATTTCTTTTCTTCTAATTGAAGAGAATTAAAGAAAACCAATTTATTTACAAAACAAAATATAATTGATTTTATTCAATTTTATTCACTCATTATCCAAGGAAAATATAATTTTATAGAAGTCAAAAAGTCTTCAATCCAAAATTTATTTTGTTTTTTTAATAAGTCATTTTTTCAGTTTAAACAATCTGTTATTGTCTTCATTCAATTGCTTTTTTTTTCTAGACAAAAAATTCTATTGACATACCTTTTTTGCATATTAAAACTACAAAATGTATGATCAGGATAAGTAGTACTTTGTTTTCGATTTTTTTCATTTTTTTGTCAGAATATTTCTAACAATGCCTAGGTTCAAACCCTTATACCCTAAAAAGCTACCTCACTCTGGCTTACACTAACATCGTGCTGTAACCGACTTAACCACCGACGCAAGTTGACAGAGAAATATTCCTATTCTGTGAGAGATGTTAGAATAGAAATAATTAAGGATTAAAGATCTCGAAAATTGAATTCTACATGCCATTCCTTACTGGGTCTTTGAGGAACGTCAAATTCCTTTTTTGTAGATTCTTCTTCGAATTTCAAAAAACTATTACTGTTCTAATTATTTGTATTTTGTCTCTCTTCAAAAGTTCTCTGAAAAGTATCAAGTTACAATATTTCTAGACTCATTTTTAAAATACCAACAAGAAACGACATTTTGTCGTAAATAAATGTTAAAATAGATTTTTTTCCTTCAATTATTTGTTATCACTTTGTTCTTTCCTACAGAGTCGCGGAGCGGTAAAATTTTTAATAAGGAAGATTTTCTAAAAGTTGATACACATGATTAGTGTCTGGAATACCCCTTAGAAGAATTTTTATTCAAGGGGCTATCCAAGTTTGAAGTCGTGGAGTCACCCATTTGTGTAGTGATTTTAGTATACATATAGCTTATGTGCTCCGTCTCGTAATCGGTCGCAGTCAATGTAGTCATTAAAATTTATTGACTTTACATTCAGATGTCAAGTTTTTTGAGTCATAGAGTAGTCATATGTAGTTCTGCATACATCAAAAATAATACAAGAAAAAAGTCATAAGTACTGAAGCTCATATGCACGAATTAATGGTAGTGATATGAATATTCGAGTAGTGTGTACTTGGTATACATATACCCGTGTACGAAAACACAACACGGCCAAGCATCAGCCGATGCTTGGCGAGCTTCAACCAATAATCGGTAAACATTAATGGGCCATTAATGCGCCAAGCCTGGAGCGTAACGGTAATTTAATATCGGCTGCCATGACTAGACAAATAATGTTTCCCGAGATTGACCCGATAAACGGCCCAATGATTTCCCGTTTATGGCCCATTGATAAACCAAGGATAAGCCAAGCATAGACCAACCATCAGCCATTATTAGCCTGCTATTAATGGGCCATTAATGCGCCAAGCCTGGAGCGTTACGGTAATTTAATATCGGCTGCCATGAAAAGCCCAATGATGTTCCCCAAGATTGGCTCGATGATTGACCAAGGATGAGCCAATAAACGGCCATTGATGGCCCATTAGTCCCCCAAAAGTAAACCAAGGATGGCCCATTTATTATTTCCATTAAAAAAAAAAATATATATATATTTCTTTATTATTTAACAATCGGCTTACATTAAACAAACTATTAATAATTGATTAGACGAATTATAATTAAACACTACTAAGATTTGATTCTACCTGGACTTGAACTCGGGTCTTCTGTGCGACATCCTTAAGCATTACCGCTCGGCCACGACGGCTATAACGAAACTTATGAATGAGTTTCTGATTTAAATGAAATCAACAAAAGACCAACTCTTGGCCGCCCGAGAGTCAGCCGAAGCTTGGCCAGTGATGGCAACCATGCGTTGGCCATTTAAGGATTCGAAGGCTTGGCCAATGAATGGCAATCAAGCAATGGCCATTCATGTATCAAGGATTGGCCGATGATTGGCAACCAAGAAATGGCCATTAAAAATCTGCCAAGACTTGGCTAATGTGTGGCAACCAAGCAATAGCTGTTGAAAGTCCACCAAGACTTGGCCGATGATCGACAACCAAGCAATGGCCATTAATGTATCAGCCAGAGATTAGCCAATGATTGGCAACCAAGTAACAGTCATTCAAATTAGCCAAGTCTTGGCCAATGATTGGCAACCATGCATTGGCCATTAATGTATCAGCCAAAGATTGGCCGATAGTTGGCAACCAAGCAACGACCATTGGAAGTAGTGATGCCGCGATACGATACGATACGATATGAGGCCTCATATCGTATCGTATCGTAATTTTTAAGGGCCATATCGTCTCGCATCGTATCGTCAGGTGGTCATATCGCCTCCATATCGTATCGAAAATTCATCATATCGTATCGTATCGTATTGTCTCCATATCGTATCGTATCGTCATATCGACGATATTGTAAAAAAAAAATTCAGTTTCTGGGGTATTTTTTCGAAATTTTATATATTTTTTTTCTTAGTACAGAAATTCATGTATATGTATTATATTTTTATTATTTCTACCATGTGTACTTCAGCATCTGGATTTTTTAAAATGTTTTCAATGATCACCAATATATTTTCGGGCAAATACAAAGTTCTCAAAAAGATAGAATTGAGAAACTTTAATGGAATCTCAGGGTCAAGCGTTGCAAATTGGTTTTCCGGCAGGAAGGCCCATTAAAATATTTCCAAACAATGCTGTCTTATCTTTTTTTCATATATTTTTGTATACTGTGGTTGTGAATACCCTGCTGTTTAAACACGGTTTCTATTTTTTTTTTTTTTTTTCCTTGAAAAATTATTTTGTCAACAAATAAAACTCTGAAATGTTGCAGATACAGATGATTTTTATTTTTTTTCTAACGGTTTTTTGGAGGTCATTTTCTTGAATAAACTCTTCTGTCAATGTCTCATTTTTTTTTTTTTTAAACTTTTCGACATGAGTTATTGGGTTGTTTTACATTCAAGACCTCTTGGTATTAATTTTTAAACCATTCTAGATTTATATATTTTTTTTAAATAGGCGAAATGTTGTTTTTTTTAATGAAATGGTTTTTTTTTCTTCAAAAAAAGTGAAAAAAGAACCCTCCGTTTAGTTCTTTGAATTCATTTTATTTTATAATTTAAATTTATAATTTTTAATAAAATTTGTTAAATATTATGAAATAATTAATGTCATATCGTCGATATGGACGATATATCGGATATATCGTCTTGACCATATCGTATCGTATCGAGTTTGACGATACGATATGAAACCCCATATCGTATCGGATATCGTCACCTCCATATCGTATCGTATCGTCATATCGTCATATCGCGGCATCACTAATTGGAAGTCTGCCAAGACTTGGCCAATAATTGGCAACCAAGAAATGGCCATTAATATGTCACCCAGAGAATAGCCAATGATTGGCGACCGAGCAATGGCCTTTAAAGAGTCAGCTCGGCTTGGCCCATGCATTGTTGCCAATTATCGGCCATTTAAAAATCAGCCAAGGCTCGGCCGATGCATGGTTGGCAATCATTGGCCATCTAAGAGTCAGCCAAGGCTCGGCCATGGATCAGAACCATGAATTGGCAGTACAAGAATGGGCCAGTCGTTTGCCAATGATAAACCATGAATGGCCTATGTCTGGCTACCAATCATTGGGTGCCATTGATAGGCCAATGCATGGCCGTGTTGTGAGTCTTGGCGATTCCTACACGGGTATTAGAACATAATTCAAATAATTTTATTAATAACTAATTAGTTCTCACCCTGGTAGAAATCTTATATCCGAACGACGTCGAATTGATCTCCGGTTTCAAGCTCAGGATGTCGATTCGACATCGCACGTATGTTGAAACGTTACGCTGAACGTGCTTAAGTCAACATCCAAAATCGAGGTCGACGATCAAGCTCTAAACAACATCGATTCAACCTCGATCTAGGTGGCATGGCGATCACACGCAGTTCTATATCATTTCTTAAAAAAAAAAACCCGATAGAATTTTTTAAAAATTTTCATTTTGACAAAGTAAATCAAGTGTATATCCTCGAATACAATTTATAAATCTGTTGACTAACAAAAATAAAAGTATTCTTTAGAGTTAATTTGTTTGTTAAAAAAAAATTATAGTACGAACTGGTAATAAACATAATCTATGCAATCGATTTTTATCTTCTGTTTCAAACAAAATGTTCCCGATCAGCAAAGAAACGTCATGAAATTAATCTTTAATACGTTTTTTCCGAAACGTTTCTTAGAAAGGTATTTGAAATGTTTATAAAACGTATCAGAGGTTTTTAATTTACTGAAACTAAAAAAAAACGTTTCTATAGTCTTTTTCAGAAATCGATCTGAAATGTTTTAAAAATAACGTTATAAATACATATCAAGTGAATAGATTTAGAAATGTTTCTGTATAAACGTTTCGAAAATGCTTTATAAACGTTTTTAATCTATCAATCTTATTACAAATGTAAACTAGTACCTCAAATGCGTGTCTAATATGTTCCTAAAAAAGTCTTCCTCAAACGTTACGAGTTTAACATTTTATATATGTTTTCATAAAACGATTGAAAAATCATTCTGTGCATCGTAATAACAAATTACATTTTAGACGTTAGAAAAAAATTTCAGGATTACTTGTTGTATTGCCTTTTTTTGAAAGTAATAAAGAAGCTATTAAACAGAGATTGTTAAGACGTTTTTGAAATGTAAAAAATTTATGTATTGAATACATTGGAGCCAAATGGTATTTAATATGTTACATAAAATATGTATGAGAAACGTTATGTACGTAACAATCCAAAACGTTTTTATAAATTTATAAAAAAATATATTTAACGTGCTTACTGAATAGGCTTCTAAAACGTTGAAATATATATGTGTTAGAAACAATGCAGGCAAACACACTGAAAACGAATTTTAATTACTTGAAAAATTCAAAAAGCAAAAAATTTATGATAGGCTGGTGGTTTATTTTTTTATTCAAATTATTTAATGTTTAGTGATTTTCGCAATTAAACCGCTTTTTTTCCGGTACAATTACTCAAACTCGGAGAAAAAAAAATTATTACTCAAAAAATTCAAAAAGCAATAACTCTTTCAATAATTGTTTGAAAAAAAAATTTATGATAAGCTGAAGATTTATTTTCTTATTCAAATCATTTAATGTTTAGTCATTTTCACGATTGAACCTCTCTTTTTTCCGTACATTTACTCAAACTCGGAGAACAAAAAAAACCGTATTATATTAAATATACTGACCGTTAAATAAAATTATGAAATAAAAACAAAAAAGTTATTTTTCTATCATTTTATTTACTCATTCATTTATCATTTAATTGTTTATAACAATAAATTATCTTATCTATAGCCATGATTTTTTTTCAACTCTCAACTGAACTAAAAGGTCTTCTATAGAAAGACCTCGAAGCCTAAAGTCTTCAGCTTAAAGATCAGGGTTTTTCATCTCAGGTAGTTTAAGTAATTGACATAATTAAAAAAAGATAAAAATGTGTGTGTCAACGTCAGAAAAAATAGACAAAACAGTCGACAAATTGCTCATTCAGCTTCTTCTAGTGGCCACACAATTCAACACATGAAACGTGATTAGAATGTTTCAAAAATGCCTATGCATTAATATTTCAGATACGTTTTGAAATAACGTTTATGATACGCATTACAATGCATTATTGTATACCATTGATGTTTACTTGAACATATATAATTTATGGAACGTTTTATTTACAATAAAATCCAATAGATTTTCTGAAAATCGTTATGTATTTTTATTTTTATATTTTGACAAATAATAAGTAGAATTAAAAAAATATTTGGTCGTAGGTAAGACATCACACTCATAACAACTTTTTTCAAATAACATTTGCAACCGACCGTGGCTCAGGGGATACTGCGCTGGACTGCAGATGATGGGTCAACGTCCGTGCACAGGTTCGAGTCCTCACATAAACATCAATTTTCAACTAAAAATTCACCATTTTTCTAATCAACGTAAATTACAGTTTAAAAAAGAGAATTGGAATTAATATTTTTTTTTTCCGTAATTTTTTTTTTAAATTATTTAAAAACTCAAATGACTTTTATTACGTTTTACAAATACCATCATTTAATGCATTTAGAAAATATCTTGAAAACATTTTTATGATACGTTTTATTAACATTTTATTTATAGTTTTAGAAACAGATCGGAATATATTTTAGATACACTTTCATTACACACTGTAAAAACGTACCTAGAAGATATCTGAAACGTTGCGAAACGTTTCACAGATACGTATCAAAAACGTTTTAAACATGGTGTATAGTCCATTTTAAACGTTTTGGCAAGCAATTAACATACGTTTCAGATACATATCTTAAATTCTTGGATACGTATTAAAAGCGTTTTTAAAGTCAATTTTTGCTGATCGGGTTATGATTCGCTGGTTTATGATGTTAAGAATCCCTCTGACTTCATTTAAATTGTTTTTTTTTTCATGTCATTCAATACCATCCATTAGATTTATTTTAATATACCGTACGGTTATCTAGCAATGTTTTCGTAAGTAATGATAATAATAATGATAATCAATCCGTCATGGACATGTCGAAAGTCAACACCAATTTATACCATCCATGGTTATATAGATAAAAAACAATATCGCAAAGCACTGTCAGCTCAAGTTATGCCTGATAACGGCAAAACTTAAAGTATCACATTCGATTCACGCTAAAATATATTTCGTTCAATAATTTAATTATTTCCGAGCAATAATTGTTACTCCACTATAATTTTAATGGTATTTTCGTTGTTGATAAATCTTTTTATAAAAAGGAGAATGAAGCCTCTTTTCGAGCTATTTGATTGGCTGTTTATAATAATTCATTTATTTTTGTTTAATTAATTTATTTTTTATTTTGTTTATCCGTTGCTATGTGTATCCGTTGTTATTTTATTTTTCGCTTATCGTAAATATTATAACAACTTTGTTAAAAAATAAAAACCAAATACATTTCGATAAGTAGTAGTAAGAAGTATGTATGTAATAAATAAATTAACAATTTTCATTAATTCTTCAGCAATATTTGCCATAATAAATTGATATAATTATAGAAAATATTGCTGAAAAAATAATTTAGATTACGAACTATTTATTTGGCTATCAACGTTTGCCATAATTAATTAGTTAAATAGCTATTGGCAAATGTTGTTAAAGAAAGAATGTAACCAAAAAAATTGATTTATAATCTAGATTAATTCCACAGCAATATTTTCTATATTTAATTAAAATTATTGTGTCAAATAATTATGGCAAATGTTGCTAAGGAAAGAATGTGACCAAAAAAATATTGCTGAGGAATTTATTGAGACTACGGATTAATTTATTTGGTCACATTTTTTCCTTAGCAACATTTGCCAATAGCTTTTTAATTTAATAATTATGGCAAATGTTGCTGAGGAAAGAATGTGACTAAATAAATTAGTTCGTAGTCTAAATTAATTCCTCAGCAATATTTCCTATATTAAATTAAAATTATTGTGTCAAATGGCTGAGGAATATATCTAGACTAATAATCAATTCATTGGGTATTCTTTTTTTTCTACTATATACTCAAAAAGAAAGAGTAAATTATAAATTGGGAGATATCGTGAATTTTTACGTAATGATGATCAAGATCAAAAAACTTCTTACTACTACCTTCTTACATCATTGACAAAACATAACATATAATATAGCCAATTGGTCTAGTAATACAATAAAGAGAAAAATGTGAAAATTTGAATATGATGTTTGATAAATTTGTTCTGAAATAAATTTATCAGTCTCTGAACTCTCTTTGAGTCTCTGAATAATCCTTCAATTATCTCTATACTTTCTATCACTCTGGAGCACTATATGAGGGCTCTCTAGGTAATTAATTTTTTTTTTTGCAGTTTTCTATCGGTTCGATTATTAATAATAATTGACTTAATTAGTAATAACATAAAAATTTATAAATAAATACTATCTCGTTAACAGAGATGATCATCTCTGAAATATTACTATTGCTAAAACAAAGAGTTTGTAGGAAGACTCTATATCTATACTCCCGCAGATATGATAGAGATGAATGGGACAGTCTCTAAAACCTATCGCTGGTGGTACTTTCCAGAGACTCTCTCGTTCAGAGGCTCGAATATTTCATCTCGGGCTAGTAAAAAATACCATAAACGAGATTGAGAAATTAATGACTTTGAAAAAACGTAGTCATTTGTAGTCGCATTGTTAAAAATTTCAACTGTGGTTTTACCAAAAAATTTTTGGAAGTTTTTTTCCTCTAGTCTTTGGTAAAATTACAATGTCATATAGTAATGGTACATTCTTTATATGGTTTGTAATTTTACCAACCGTCTTTGTAAAAATACAAACCTGTAGTTTACAATATATTTGGTGAAATTACAATATTTTTATGGAAAATTACTATATCTTTTCGCATTGTAAAATTCCAAAAAATTTTTGGTAGTTTTTCCAAGATAAATACAATGTCATATTTATTGATAAATTACAATATTTTTATGAAAATATTTGATCAAAAAAAATTTTTAAAAAAATGTATAATTATCAATTTTTTGTTGACGCACAATTTTTACTGGTGCTAAAGAGAAAAGAGAAAGAGAAATTGGGAGGAAGAAGGTTTTTTTATTTTCTAAATTACGCATCTATCAGGGTTTGAACTAGCAGAGTTTGGATGAGACGTAGTGGGGGTAACGCTTAAGACTTCTCGGCCACGAAGGGAAACGATGCCGACTACAATTTTCTGAAGTCCATAGCTTTAGCAGAGTCTTGAGACATGAGTAAGCCACATTTAGCGTCTTTTTTATGGATAAAAAATATTTAATCAGTGTTAAAAAAAAAAAAATAATCATAATATTAAAAATAATATAAAATAAATTTTTACTAAGAAAAAATATTTTTTTATTATAAGTACATGATTATAATTTTTATTATATAAGACAACTGAACTAAACCCGGACTCGAAAGAGAAAAGTGCAAGTTTGGTAGAGAATTATTTCATCTCTATCATTACTCCGTCACTAACATGAATGACAAGAGAAATTTATCGTTTAAAGTAGAATTCAGATATGCTTTTCTACATTTCCAGTCAGGAAAACAGAAAATTTTGATAAGAAATTATAAGTTACAATTGCAAGTTTTTTTTGATGAAACTACAATATTTTGATGAATTTTTGTTATAAAATAGTAATCTCAAATTACCGAATGTAGTTAGGAATTTACCAAACCCTACTAAAAAATTATATAATTGGTGCAACGACCATACTTTTATGGATTTTTACTATAAAATAGTAACCTCGAATTACCAAATGTAGTTGGAAATTTACCAAACCCTGCAATATTAGTAAAACTACCATATAGTAAAACTACCATTAGTAAAACTACCATATTTGGTAAATTTACAATATTTTTTGGTACAATTACCAGAAAAGTATTGGTGATTTGGTATTTCGAAGAATTATTGATTTATTTAACAAATAAAATACATGTAATTTGTTTAAAAAATTAATAATAACCAAAGACAAGCAGTGGCGACGGAAAAAATAGAGCTAAGGAATTAATGCAGCCAAAGAAATTGAAAAATAAGCTGCATCATTTTCCTTGGTATTTTAATTTATTTATTTGACAAATAATATTAATATGATTCATTTTGATAAATTAAAATACCAGAAAAAAGGAGTAGCTAAGGAATTGATGCAGTCAAAAAAATTAAATTGTAAGCAACATTAATTTTTTTTTATATATAAAAAAAATATAATTTATATTTGAATTATATTTTTCAAAAATATAAAGTAAATTTTATTTATATCTGATTATTTT
>MKYW01000222.1:69322-83560 GCA_015776835.1 Aphidius ervi
CCCCCCCGCCCCTAAAATACTCTTATCTACAACTTTTACTCGAAACAATTTACTCTAAGCCTAACGGGAAACGTGTAATTGATTTTTTTATATTTAATTTTTTTTTTTTTAACCCTTTCCCTTAGCCTTATCAAATTATAAACTCAACCATTCGATTCGCGAGCCCCGATTACATACCCCTATATTTTTTAGTTTGAAAAACTTAAAAATTCTCGAGGTTGAAAAGATTTTGACCAGACTATACTGGTTTTTTTTGGACGTTTTTATTTTTCAAAAATGAAATTACATGTATATTATTTATTTAATAAATTGAAACATCAAAGGAAGAGGAGTAGCTAAAGAAAAGATGTAGCTAAGGAATTGACGTTGCCAAAAAGATGTATTTTAAGCAACATTTTTTCCTTAAAACATGATTTTTTTGCAACCTTAATTCCTTACTGACATCTTTTCCTTCGCTACTGCTTTTTCTTGATCATTTTTATTTATTTCAGAAATAAAATACATGTAAATTTATTTTTTAAGAATACAAATGTCCAAGAAAAAGCAGTAGCTCAGGAAATAATGTCGCTAATGAATTGAGGTTGCCAAAAAATTATATTTTAAGCAACAATAATTCCTTAAAACATAATTCTTTGGCAACCTTGATTCCTTAGCTACGTCTTTTCCTTAGCTACTGCTTTTCCTTGGACATTTTTATTTTCTAGAAATAAACTTAAATGTATTTTATTTATTTAATAAATTAAAATGTTGAAGAAAAAGCAGTAGGTTAGGAATTAAGTTTGCCAAAAAATTATATTTTAAGCGACATTATTTCCTTAAAACATGATTCTTCAAGAACCTCAATTCCTTGGCTACATCTTTCCCTTAGCTACTGCTTTTCCTTGGACATTTTTATTTATTACAGAAATAAAATACATGTAAATTTGATTTTCAAGAATACAAATGTTCAAGAAAAAGCAGTAGCTAAGGAAAGAATGTAGCTAAGCAATTAAGGTTGCCAAAAAATTATATTTTATGCACTTTTATTTCCTTAAAACATAATTCTTCGGCAACCTTAATTCCTTAGCTACATCTTTTCCTTAGCTACTGCTTTTTCTTGGACATTTTTATTTTTTGAAAATAAATTTGAATATATTTTATTTATTCAATAAATTAAAATGTCGAAGAAAAAGCAGTAGGTAAGGAATTAAAGTTGCCAAAAAATTATATTTTAAGCAACATTATTTCCTTAAAACATACTTCTTTTGCAACATTAATTCCTTAGCTACATTTTTCCCTTAGCTACTGCTTTTCCTTGGACATTTTTATTTATTTCAGAAATAAAATACATGTAAATTTGATTTTCAAGAATACAAATGTCCAAGAAAAAGCAGTAGCTAAGGAAAGAATGTAGCTAAGCAATTGAGGTTGCCAAAAAATTATATTTTAAGCGACATTATTTCCTTAAAACATAATTCTTTGGCAACCTCAATTTCTTAGCTCCATCTTTTCCTTAGCTACTGTTTTTTCTTGGACATTTTTATGTTTTGAAAATAAAATTACATGTATATCATCTATTTAATAAACTAAAATGTCAAAAGAAAAGCAGTAGCGAAGGAATTGAGGTCGCCAAAAAATTATATTTTAAGCAACATTATTTCCTTAAAACATAATTCTTTGGCAACCTTAATCTCTTAGCTACATCTTTTTCTTAGCTACTGCTTTTCCTTGGACATTTCATTCATTCCAGAAATAATGACATGTAAATTCGATTTTTAAGAATACAAATTTCCAAGAAAAAGCAGTAGCTAAGGAAAGAATGTAGCTAAGCAATTGAAGTTGCCAAAAAATTATATTTTAAGCGACATTATTTCCTTGAAACATATTTCTTTAGCAACCTCAATTCCTTAGCTACATCTTTCCCTGAGCTACTGCTTTTTCTTGGACATTTTTATTTATTTCAGAAATAAAATACATGTAAATTTGATTTTCAAGAATACAAATGTCCAAGAAAAAGCAGTAGCTCAGGAAATAATGTCGCTAATGAATTGAGGTTGCCAAAAAATTATAGTTTAAGCAACATTATTTCCTTAAAACATAATTCTATGGCAACCTTAATTCCTTAGCTACGTCTTTCCTTCAGCTACTGCTTTTCCTTGGACATTTTTATTTTTTAGAAATAAATTTAAATGTATTTTATTTTTTTAATAAATTAAAATGTTGAAGGAAAAGCAGTAGGTTAGGAATTAAGGTTGCCAAAAAATTATATTTTAAGCGACATTATTTCCTTAAAACATAATTCTTTGGCAACCTTAATTTCTTAGCTGCATCTTTTCCTTAGCTACTGCTTTTCCTTGGACATTTTTATTTTTTAAAAATGAAATTACATGCATATTATTTATTTAATAATAATAAAAACGTCCAAGGAAAAGATGTAGCTTAGGATAAGATGTAGCAATGGAATTGATGTACTCAAAGTAATTATGTCTTTATGACAAAATTTTTTCACATCCCTAGGTAAGCTACATCAATTCTTTAGCTTCATCTTTCTTTCAGCTACTGCTTGTCCTTAGTATTTCAATTTACTAAATAAATTGCATGGATTTTATTTTTTATTATTTGACGAGATGTATTTTTTTTTTTTTTTGTTCAAATATATATACACAATGTGATACCATCTACCATCGTGGTCATTATAGTAGATGGTATTCAGACCTTCTAAGATGGTATCGATACCATCATTATGGTATGGTTGGCAACACTGATTGGAAATTAATGAAAATTTGATGTTTTCGAAAATCCAAAAATTGAAGGTTTTGTAAGAATACCACCAAACAGTAGAAAGGCGTCTTCGGCATTGGCAGTTGATAATGATAAGAAAGAAGGTTACTTAGAACAATGAGATTTAGGCAAAGGAATTATTGCGTGGGAATGTTTAGTAAAAAATGTTGGGAGGAGAGCATGCTCCCATATTAAGAACACAAATAATTATGAAATGATTATTAAAGAACCAAAAATATAAATGGCTGATTTTGAAATTATAAATTACATGCTCAAAAGAATGAAGGAGTCCAGAACCAGAAATTCTCTAGTGATCACCAAATCAAATCAGACTCAAAAATTGTTAAAATTAAACGATGATAAATTCAATGAAACTTTTTTGAGTGGGAGTATGAATGAAAAATTGTTGAAATTGAATGATGATAAATTAAATGAAAACTCCTTGGGTGGGAGTATGAATGAAAAATTGTTGATATTAAATGATGATAAATTAAAAGAAACCTCCTTGAGTGAGTGTGAGAATGAAAAATTAAATGTTGATAAAATACAGGAAGGATTAAAAGGAAAGTTATTGTATGAAAAAGAATATGAAATTGGAATCGATAATTAAATTGTTTAACACATACAATAAAAAAGCATTTAGTAGTATTGTAAAGAAAAAAAAAAATTATAATATAAAAGGGCGAGGAAATTTTAACTCCAAATTAAATAAAAATAAATTAATTCCTCCAACTAATACAGAGTCCAACTTATCCGGATACGCGGAAATAAATTTAAATAAATCTAACAATGTATATACAATAAGTGACTTAAATAATCTAGAACGTTATAATCAAGTCAAAAATTTACTGAGACTTAAACATTTAAATGCGGAAGAGTTGGACTATATATGCAACATAATCAAAAAATATTCTGACAGGTTTCAGTTACCTGACGAACCGTTGAGTTCAACACATTTAGTTCGCCATCGTATCCCCACGGACAAACTTCCCATAAACAATAAAATTTATATACCCTCCCATAATTTGCGAGAAGTCAAAAGACAAGTACAAGAAGGGGTCCTTAAGGGTATAATAAAGCCTTCAGAAAGCTCTTATAATTCTCCTGTTCGGATTTTTCCTAAAAAGCCTGACTCTAAAGGCAATATTAGACATAGGATGGTAATTCATTATAGAACATTAAGGTGTTACCCGCGTATATCTAGAGACCTTCTGCGGATGGCATTTAGAAACATAATATTTCTATGAGTGTGAACGAGATAAAAAAAAGGAGAAAATCTTGTTTCTCACTTCTACTTAAGTATTTAGACAAAGACAAAAATTTATTTTTATTTATTGTAAAATAAAAAGGTCTCAAAGCCCTATTAATTTTTATATCAAAAGTTTCCTCATTGTTTCCTCTATCTATACTTAGTTTTTGATAAAGCTAGCTGTATTTTTCATGAAATGGCTAACCAGGTTTCTAAAAACTCAACCGGACTCTCCATAAGAACCTATGTATAACCTCCAAAAAAGTAGCCTACTTTATTAATTAATTACTAAGTAATTAGCAACCAGAAAATTATCATAAAATTTGAGCATGTGTATTACTATTTCATTAAGCTACTTAAAAAATTTCAAGGCTCTATCCGTATTTTTGATTTGTGCTGGATATCCCTTAAACGAAAAAACAATCGCGGACGCGTTTCCGTTGCCCAATATTACGGATATATTTGACCAATTGGGGGGATCAAAATATTTCCCTGTGTTTGACTTAGCATCTGGATACCATCAAATAGAAATGGATTCTAAAGATGCACACAAGACTGCTTTTTCGACTCAACGTCGTCACTGGAAATTCACGCACATGCCCTTCAGATAAGCTAATTCCTCAGTGACTTTCCAGCGAATAATGAATTTAGTCTTCGTCGGTATGCAAGGAATCTCTATGTTTATCGATTTCGACGACATAATCATTTTTGCAAAAACCCTCGAGGAACATGACGGAAAAATCACTGAAATGATAGAAAGGCTTCGTAAAGCTAACTTGCGCTTGCAGCTAGACAAGTGTGAATTCTTAAAACCCGATGTAAATTACTTAGGCCATGTAATTGGCGAAAACGGGGTAAAACCCGACCCTCAAAAAAATCGAAGCGGTTAAAAATTTCCCTAGGCTCAAAAACCAAAAGAATGTTCGTCAATTTTTAGGGCTTAGTGGATGTTACCGTAGATTTATTAAAAATTATTCAAAAATGGCAGAACCTTTTACAAAATTATTGCAAAATGGCGTAGAATATGTGTGAAAAGCGGAGAAAGAGGAAGCATTTGCAACTCTAAAAAACTTCCTTTGTAATGCCCTAATTCTACAATATTCGGATTTAAGTAAACCGTATATCATTACTACGGATGCTTATGGATACGCCATAGATGGCGTTTTGTCACAAGGCGAAATTGGAAACGATAAACCAATCGCTTATTCTTCAAGAGCTCTTAGAGAAGCTGAACTTAATTACAATACGTACGAAAAGGAAGCCAGAACCATTTCCGACTCAGTGGTGAACTTTCCAACTTACGTATACAATTCAGAATTTACAGTAGTAACTGACCACGAAGCTTTAATGTTGTACCAGAGAAATTAAATTTGAACGCAGGCGCACTATCTAGGAACCCGAAGGCGAACGCAAAAAAGATATTTTTGTTGTCACAAGAAACCAAAATTGAAGGCCTCAACCTGTTGTTGAAACAAGGCCCCTTGCGGTTGTGACAACACAAAAACCTACTTAGAAAAATAGGGGGAGACCGAAGAAAATAAAAAATTTTGTTGCTAATAAACCTCCGATTTTATTGAAAAAACGAGGAAGACCCAAGAAAATTGAATATTTGGAAACAAATGAAACTCCAATTTTTTGAAAAGAAGGGGTGGCCCAAGAAGATCCCATCTTCTTCTGAGATACAGAAAAAGGAAGAACCAGCAGGCAAAACAGTCGAAAATACAGCAAGTAAACATTCAATTGATGTTGAAATAGCAGTAGACTCGCCAATGAACATAGATCAAATAAATAGAAACGACTCGGACTCACAAGACTCAAAATTGAGCGAGGACGAGATTGAAACCCCAGTTGATCACAGTCCAAATAATATCAAGATTTCTAGAGAACCTTCCCAAGTTCAAAAAAATCATAAGATGTATTTTGTGTCGGAAAATGGTGAGCTGTGTGACTCAGGTGCCAAAAATTTATATAAAAAGCATAGAAGTATCTTAAAACACCCAGTCGAGGCAGAAAAAGCAAGTTGTAAAGTGGTGGCTAAAAAACTCCTTTTTTTCCTAATAATAAGAAAAAAGGAGGGGAAGTCAGTACTAACAATCAAGATTATAATTTGTACAAACGAAATTGAATATGTTGAAATAAAAGAAAGGAATAAAACCTTTAACAAGGCCCATCAGGCACCCATAGGGGGGCATAAAGGGGTAAATAAAACCTACAATAGGAAAGATTTTATTGAGAAAATTAAAAGAAAGATATCCAATCACGAATACAACATTGCTTGGATTGTCAGAAAAATAAATAAGTTCGCAAGAGAACAAAACAACCAATGGTGATAACTGATACACCAAGGTCGGCATTTGAAAAGATTGCTATGAATGTGGTAGGCCCTTAGCCCTTACTGAGCCAGGTAAACAATGTATACTCACAATGCAATGTCTACTGACCAAATTTGAAGTGTCAGTAGCTCTGCCCAATCAAACTACCCCAGTGATAATTAAAGCCTTTATCGATAATTTCATAAGTTTTTACTGTACTCCAGTCACAATCCTCAGCGACAGAGGGAGAAATTTCGAGAGCCAGCTTTTAAAAGCAATGGCTGGTAGATTTAAAATTGATAAATGTCGAACCACTGCTTTTCACCCACAAAGCAATGGTTCATTAGAGAGATCGCATCACCACTAGGATAGTACCTAAAATACTTGATAAAAATAAAAGTAAATTAAAAGAATTAGAACAAGAGGAGAAACATACATATAATTAATTAATAAACCACTCACTTACAAAAAAAAATTGTTCGCATGTTATAGATACAAGGTAGACATTTTGGACTAGCAGTCAACTCCGTCTCCAGCGAGTCCAAGCTTACTGTGGGGGGTGGGAGGAAGTGAGAGTTCAAAAGAGTAGAAATCGGGATAACATAATATTGTATAGATGCCAGAATACTAGAATGATAATTTGCAGATGATTAAGAGGAGCGCTAGCCATGGTCGAGGCTTTAATTGATTTCGATTGTACAGGACCTATGTTAAACACCACCACGATATCGTTACTGGACATCGACGAGTGAGACATCACTTGAGAACCGGTAAAGATCAGCGAAGTCTAGCTGATATTGAGTAAACTGCTTGAATATAGCCAAGCAGAAGTATAGCTATGCAAAGTCGAGGTTTCTCGAATAGTCTTCAACTGTGGCTTAGCTACAGATTACTTAGCAATCACCAATAATAGCAATGCCAAATATATTGATCCCATTTCAAGGGACGCGTGTAAAACGCTGTATAATCACGGTACGGTGACAGCCGGCAATACGGTTATGCAGCAACTGTCATCGAATATTGTCAATCATAGATCCGTTACACTGGCAGGAAGTGCGAATTCGAATGGAGATTGTTCTTGTGGTGGTTATTCAGATGCCTACGGAAGCTGGAACAACGTAGTTGTGACAGGCTCGGTAACTGTCACTTACACTAAACAAGATGCTAGGGTTAAGGTAGAACAGGACAAAATTCATTTTAATTCAGGAACTTCTTGCCAGCTGAGTGCCGAGTCATGTATCGACATGTACGGCGGGTACGCATTTTGAGATAACGTACAATCAAATAAATACTGCAATTTAATCAAGTACGCTACGATTTGGTTTGGTACAGCCGACGTCATAGAGAGCCAAGAAGGCACGATATACTCGGTAAAAGACCAAGGTTACAGCTTTTCGCTTAAGCCCAAACAGACTTTCGAAAATTGCGGAATTAAAACAGTAGCCACCAAACACCCTAGACTATTTATAACGTTAGACCAAACTCCAAAATATAAAGATAAGAAAGACGTTGTGTCTCATGATATGATGAGCTACGTCGACGCTAAATTTGTGTACGTACAGCGTTGGGCAAGAACCCGAATGAGCGATTTATATTGTAGTTTATTAGAAAACCAATGTAAATTGGGAAGGAAGGAATTGCGGGCAAGCCTGCCCCTAGCTGAAAAAATTCCTGACGAATTTGCCTACCAGTACATGGGAAAGCCGGGTTACCCTGCAATAGTAGCAGGTAAAGTAATCCACATGATACAATGTCTTGCCATAGAAGTCAAAATTAGGCAAGATGTGAAATGTTATAATAATTTGCCAAAAACAAAAGGTAGAAATGTAAGTACCTTCATGACTCCACGAACACATATAATAACGCTAGAAGCTACTCAATGACTATGTACTAGACCTATGCCACAATTTTTCAAGGTTGATGGAAATGTAATGCGTTGACCGAATTAACATCCTCAGGTATCTACACCTCAGAGGATTTACAGAACGTAAGGGATATAATAATGTTCCCAATTGAAAGATCAATGGTTTTGGGAAGTTTTGCAGCCAAAGACTCAGGCTCCAACTTGGTATACTCGAAAAGGTCGTACATGGGAATTTTCAGTGAAGAAGACTTTGAAAAAATCTCTGAAAACGTCTGAGAGAAAACCTGCGGTAAATCCACGTACTTTTGCAACATAATATCCGGAACCATTGGTGTATTCACTATTGTCCATATCTTTAAGACAATAGCTGACACCCTGCTACATAGATAAGCTCTTCACGCAATCTACGGTTGGTCTATACATATGCTGGCAGCATATGGCATATGGCCACAGCTCTCTTACATCAGAGAAAAGTTAAATGTACTGGTTGCGGAAAACGCCTAAATGAGGCATCTTCTGACTTAGAATTATCACATAGATTCTCTGAATCAGGCTTGTACTCAAGTGCTCCTACTAATAATGAATACCGAAAAGTTCCCCAATTAAAATAAGTTGAAATTAACAATAAAATTTTAGAAATAAGAATAATCATTAATTTTAAGATTAGAAATAAAACATCATGATAACAAACAAAAAGGTATTAAA
This sequence comes from Aphidius ervi, assembly GCA_015776835.1. Classification (NCBI taxonomy): domain Eukaryota; kingdom Metazoa; phylum Arthropoda; class Insecta; order Hymenoptera; family Braconidae; genus Aphidius; species Aphidius ervi. The sequence continues at coordinate 78,213 of MKYW01000222.1, forward strand.
TCAAAAGTATTATTGTGGTTGTTTTGGGTTCTGTTTTTATTGATTATAGATGAAGGTACAACACATAATAAATGTCTCAACACCAAACAACAAGGGAATTCTCCGGACCAAATGAGACAAGTTGAAGTCACCCATGGATAATTCAGATAGGAAAAGTACCTGTAAGTGGCCAACAAAATTGATAACTTGGTTACATATGCAGAAGCAAGTACATGGGTTACGTAGTGGTACGTGGGAAAAGTTATATGACAACAAGTCACGAGAATTACCACCACTCAACCTGAAGGAAGCAATCTCGGTGGTATACCATCAATCATCACCAGTCCAAAGACAGACAAAACCAGAAGGAAAAATGATTCATTGGACGAACATGCATACAGTCTGATACAAATATTACCTCAAACGAATCGAGGGAATGAGACACCAACTAGCTGACCAGGAGGAGGAGGAATACGGACTCCGCCATCTGAGAGTTCACCTTCCGCAAATAAAACCCCATTCCCACCACAATCTGATCAAAAAAGTGTTGCTGTCGGACGATGGATGCTATTTGGTCGGATTCCTCCTCTTCAAGATGACAACGGGGGAGCAGAAACAGAGACCGAGCCATCACCTGGGTACACACCGATCCAACATCTAGTAACCACTCGGGCCAGACGACACATCAATTTTTAATAACTTTCTTTGAAGAACAGAATTTTACCATGATGTATAGTAATTAAGGATGCAATTATTTTTGAATGAATGCTAATTTCTTTTATGTATAATTCCTATTGTTGAAATTTAGGCCCTAAAATTGGTTCCATAGTATTTGAAAAAATTTAAAATAGAAAAAAAAAGACCTGGTAACGTTTGTTGGGGCTAGTGGCCCGCGTTACCCAAGTAGGGTCCAAAATTCATAGTGGGACAAAATTCACAGTGGTGCAAAATTTCTAGTCAAACCATTAGATAAGATGAAGACGATAGATGGCTCTGAAATTTTTTTTCAAAAATACTAAGAAGAAAAAACCTTCATGATGAGTGTTAAACANATACTAAGAAGAAAAAACCTTCATGATGAGTGTTAAACATCGTATAATTTATGAACAATAAGAGCAACATAAACCCTTGACTCTAAAAATACTATAACAATCGATAGTTTATAAACAATAATAGTCACATAAACCCTTGACTCAAAAGACACTATAGCAACCGATAATTTATAAACGATTATAGCCACATAAACCCTTGACTCAAAAGACACTATACCAACCGTTAATTTATAAAAAATTATAGCCACATAAACCCTTGACTCAAAAGACACTAAACCAACCGATAATTTATGAACAATAATAGCCATATAAACCCTTGACTCAAAAAACACTATAGCAACTGATAATTTATAAACAATTATAGCCACATAAACCCTTGACTCAAAAGACACTATACCAACCGTTCATTTATAAACAATTATAGCCACATAAACCTTTGACTCAAAAGACACTATACCAACCGTTCATTTATAAACAATTATAGCCACATGAACCCTTGACTCAATAAACACTATAGCAACCGACAACAATGTGATACCATCTACCATCGTGGTCATTATAGTAGATGGTATTCAGACCTTCTAAGATGGTATCGATACCATCATTATGGTATGGTTGGCAACACTGATTGGAAATTAATGAAAATTTGATGTTTTCGAAAATCCAAAAATTGAAGGTTTTGTAAGAATACCACCAAACAGTAGAAAGGCGTCTTCGGCATTGGCAGTTGATAATGATAAGAAAGAAGGTTACTTAGAACAATGAGATTTAGGCAAAGGAATTATTGCGTGGGAATGTTTAGTAAAAAATGTTGGGAGGAGAGCATGCTCCCATATTAAGAACACAAATAATTATGAAATGATTATTAAAGAACCAAAAATATAAATGGCTGATTTTGAAATTATAAATTACATGCTCAAAAGAATGAAGGAGTCCAGAACCAGAAATTCTCTAGTGATCACCAAATCAAATCAGACTCAAAAATTGTTAAAATTAAACGATGATAAATTCAATGAAACTTTTTTGAGTGGGAGTATGAATGAAAAATTGTTGAAATTGAATGATGATAAATTAAATGAAAACTCCTTGGGTGGGAGTATGAATGAAAAATTGTTGATATTAAATGATGATAAATTAAAAGAAACCTCCTTGAGTGAGTGTGAGAATGAAAAATTAAATGTTGATAAAATACAGGAAGGATTAAAAGGAAAGTTATTGTATGAAAAAGAATATGAAATTGGAATCGATAATTAAATTGTTTAACACATACAATAAAAAAGCATTTAGTAGTATTGTAAAGAAAAAAAAAAATTATAATATAAAAGGGCGAGGAAATTTTAACTCCAAATTAAATAAAAATAAATTAATTCCTCCAACTAATACAGAGTCCAACTTATCCGGATACGCGGAAATAAATTTAAATAAATCTAACAATGTATATACAATAAGTGACTTAAATAATCTAGAACGTTATAATCAAGTCAAAAATTTACTGAGACTTAAACATTTAAATGCGGAAGAGTTGGACTATATATGCAACATAATCAAAAAATATTCTGACAGGTTTCAGTTACCTGACGAACCGTTGAGTTCAACACATTTAGTTCGCCATCGTATCCCCACGGACAAACTTCCCATAAACAATAAAATTTATATACCCTCCCATAATTTGCGAGAAGTCAAAAGACAAGTACAAGAAGGGGTCCTTAAGGGTATAATAAAGCCTTCAGAAAGCTCTTATAATTCTCCTGTTCGGATTTTTCCTAAAAAGCCTGACTCTAAAGGCAATATTAGACATAGGATGGTAATTCATTATAGAACATTAAGGTGTTACCCGCGTATATCTAGAGACCTTCTGCGGATGGCATTTAGAAACATAATATTTCTATGAGTGTGAACGAGATAAAAAAAAGGAGAAAATCTTGTTTCTCACTTCTACTTAAGTATTTAGACAAAGACAAAAATTTATTTTTATTTAAAAAAAATTTTTTATTAAAGGAATGCACCCCATGGTGTCTGCAAATTTGCCCTGTGAATTGGACTGCGGGGGTATAGCACTACGGACCAGTTTTCAGTTTTGTACTCCATAGTTACAGTTTTTTGACAAGGTCCCTAGGGTAAGTTCCAAAACCCGAAACCATGAAGACGATGAAGGCCATGAGGGCTCTATATACCTGGTTGGCAGGATCATGAAAAATAAAAAACTGGGATATAGAATCGTTTGGGAATGATTTAGGAACGTTCGGGAAATGATTCTCATAATTTGGGAATGCATAGTTTGATTAATATTTAATAATTTGAGAATGGGCTAAAATTCACTATACGTATGCGCAAAAGCCTATTGCGCATTAAGCATGATTTACACTGGCATCGCATTCCAGTATCAAATAATAAAAGAGAGTTTCCACAATGCAATTTTATCACTAGAAGCACCAATTCATGGTTTCGTACGCAAGTTTTGCATGGCATATTATTGTTAAATAGCTAATTATTTTAATGATTCTTCATAAAACAATACTTGTTACAAGTTCAATTGTTACACACGTTTACTATCGAATAACTAGCCAACTGTATTTTGAACTTTTCTAATTTACGTATGGCATTTACTCCGGAAAAAAATTTTTGCTTCCCCACTTTTATCTGAAAAAAGTTGATTGCGTACGAAACCATGAATTGGTGCTTCTAGTGATAAAATTGCATTGTGGAAACTCTCTTTTATTATTTGATACTGGAATGCGATGCCAGTGTAAATCATGCTTTATGCGCAATAGACTTTTGCGCATACATATAGTGAATTTTAACCAATTCTTTAATTATTAAATATTAATTAAACTATCCATTCCCAAATTATGAGAATTATTTCCCAAACGTTCTCAAATCATTCCCAAACGATTCTATATCTCAGTTTTTCATTTTTCATAACCCTGCCAACCAAGTATACGGAGCCGAAGACTAGAGACCAGGGTCTCCAGCACCCGTATTCAGAGGATGTTCTCATTAGGGCTTTTTTTTTCCGATGGCGGCGCTTGTGAACTTTTTATATAGATTTTACATAGAAAAGCTTCACAAACGCCACCATCGGAAAAAAAACGCCCTAATGAGAACATCCTCTGAATACGGGTGCNACACAATTACACAATTATGTATATGTTTTTAGTGCCATCTATATAATAATTTTTAAGATATGCACGTGAACAATCTGATCCTCCAATCCGAATCAAATAAATTCAAAAATCAGGCGCTTAGTGGGCGGACCACACAAGTCCTAATATTTCCCGATAGAATACAAATATGTTGAAAATTTATATTGTCGTTCTGCTAAATAATGCGAATAAATAATCCTTAAATGATATAAATTATAGAATAATGATTGTAAGGATGCAATTTTATTTTGTCATAAATAATATATAAAATATTTAAAAAATGGTTGCCATTAGGCGCGTAAATAATTAATTTCAAATGATTTTTATGTATAAAATCATTTTTGTTAATAAAACTTTATTGAATATTCAAAAATAATAGAATATGAACTTGCGAGATTGATTTTTATGTCGATTAATTTATAAATAGCAGGTATATGAGCTTGAACACATTTTATTTCAAAAAACTTTGTTTGAATGAACGAAAATGCGAAAGTGTGATAAGTGTAGAATTTATTTTGTTGGTTATGTATATATGATGGTTTTTTTGGCTATCGACAAAAATCGACATTACTGACTACTAAAATCCGTTCTCTGTCAAACAAACAATCATATGGCATCCCCACTCTGGGGCTTATTAAATTTTAAATTTGTAAACAGATATCCAAAATATATTTTTCATGATATTACGTCTTATAACTTCAGGCATTGATAATTATCAAATATTGACAATGGTAAATTGGTGGCAATCAATGCTCTGGCAAAAGCAGCTTCAAGGTCTTTTTGTTCTTGAAGTCACTTTGTCAAAAAAATTATCTATTTTTTTCTCTTTATCAACACCTTTAAAAATATACGTTTGTGTTGATGTCTTTGGTGTAAAATCATCAATGACATTGGTGCTTGTGTTTGTATTAGAAATGTCAATTTGACTCGTTGGTTCACTATTTAAAAAATTCTTTACACTTTCTAGACATTTATTGCACTTGAAAATCAAGTAATTAAGCATTCTTTAGGCATTAGATATATATTCTTGGTTACAAAACTTGCATCGTCCTTTTTTGTATTTACTAGCATTTACATTGTCTGTCAAAGTTACTTGGTCAAAGTATCTCCAAACCACTGACTCAGACCTTCCCATGATGTTTTTTTCAGCCTTGAATTTTTAAAAACAAATTAG
>MKYW01000223.1:27921-46336 GCA_015776835.1 Aphidius ervi
AAATAATACGTCGATGTCTTGAATTGTGACAAAAGTGCCTTAATTTTAGAAGTTGGCTTCTTGAATAAAATCAACTCACTCCTTAATACGAGAATTTTATGTTACAATTCAAATCGAAACGTACCTTAATTTTAGAAGTCGGCTTCTTAAATAAAATCAACTTACTTCTCGATACAATAACTTTATGTCACAATTCAAGTCAAAACGTACCTTAATTTTAGAAGTTGGCTTCTTAAATAAAATCAACTTACTTCTCGTTACAATAACTTTATGTCATGATTCAAATTATTAGAGTATAAAATAAATATTTTTATTTGAAAAAAAAAAAAAAATTATTTTAATTCAGATTTCTTTTGATTATTTATTAATTATTATTTTTTTATTTCATAATCTACTTTTCGGCTGCCTATATTTTTTATACTAAATTTATGTTTTGACCGGGATTCGAACCTGCGAGTATCTAATCTACCTAACTACCTAATGTTGGAACCTGAGCCTTTACCCCACGTCTAATTTTACAAGTTGAAATCGAAGAAAATTTTTTTTCACTTGAGCTGCGAATCAATCTAAATAAATGAAACGGAGTTTCACTGTCACCGAATAAGATTTTTTGGACTATTTAATTTTATTTAAATGTTTATTTATTATTTAAGTTTGCAAATAATGAAATAATTGAAAATTAAATTATTTATCATGAATATTATTATCAAAAAATTTATATTTTTTGATTTTTAAAAGTCAATAATAATAAATAATAATAATATAAATTTTTTGATGATAATATTCATGATAAATAATTTAATTTTCAATTATTTTATTATTTGCAAACTTAAACAATAAATAAACAAATTATTGCAAATGACATAAAGCCTACATATATTGATACACCACAAATATCAACAGTTAAACAATTTAAAATCAATAAAAACACCCCTGGTGGAAAAAATATCCTGCTTGGCGGGTTGTTGGTGGGATACATAATCCACCAAAATTTTGTGGCGGGATTCATAACCCGTTGATATGTAGTTGCGGGATATTGACGGGATACATAACCCGCTAATGGGTCAATTACGGGAAATAGCGGGATATTTTTTCTACCAGGGGCAATCATCAGAAGTTACATGTTCAATACCAATTGATATACACTATATCGATAAATAGTTAAACAAATAATACTAAATCAAAAGCTAGATGACAAAACAATTCGAATAATAAATTAACAGAGTATATTCTTTCAAGAATCCTTCTGAAATAAAAATGAATAATTTCTAATATTCAGATAATTGAAAAAAAAGTAAGGTTTTTTCCATTTTCAAAGAAAAAAATGAATGTTGAAATGAATGATTAGCCTACTCGGTATTTCTTTTTCCATTCATGGAGTATAATATTCTGATTGATTGATAAATATATATTTATAGTTTTTTTTATAATCTTCTATTGCTTTACTTTTACAATCTCATCATTCTACAAGTAACAGAAAAAAGAGACAACTGGTTGATATGACCGAACATTGTACTTCAAGGTAGAAATTATTTTCCTAAAATAAATCGGTTAGTCCTGTTTTACATCCGTCAATTCCTTTAAGCGAAATAAAATCAATTTGCTCATTGGAATTTTTTATTGTTCAATATAAATTGATTATTTCTCATTTTTAGAAACATATTTCTTCAGTCAAATTATTTTATTTTCTCCACGTAATCAATTATCCGTTTCAGTAAAATTATTTTTTTTCTCAACAAAAGGTATAGGATGGGACGAAACGATTAACTAATATATAGAAAAAAAATTTCTCGGTGTGACTCAGTTACTCAAAGACTTTCGTAGAAGACATGAGGTTCATTGTTTGTACGATTTCCCCCTTGACATCTTCTGTCTTGTCTGGGACGTACATGTGTTCAATTATACTACTGTAAAGAAATGTGAATTTTTCCACCCAAACCTCTGGTGTTAACCTTCCTATGGATGACGCACGGCTACCATCTTTCCTTGGTCTACCTCGGTTACGAAGCTCAAGCCGAACTTATAACGTGGATTCCACCAAGGAAAGTTTGCACTGTCTTTCGTAGGAAAGTTATTTTAAAATATTCAACTTGATGATTTTTTGATTAAGATTTGACGAGGTTCACGTGATCAGGATGTGATCAAGATACTTGGTGCTATTTTGAACAGGGAAAATTCTTTAAAAAACTTATGTGTTTTTAAATATTAAACTTGATGATTTTTTGATCAAGATTTGATCAGGTTGCCCTCCTTCAAGATATGTTAAGGTTATTCGATGCTATCTTGAACAAGTTAGCTTGAAATTGAACGCAAACAAGTATCTTGATCAAATGCTGATCAGGATTCAATCAGGCTTCCTAAAATAAGGTAACTTGATCAATTTTTGATCAGAACTGGACATCAAATCCATTGAGCCTGACCAGATTTCCACTCGGATGTATCCAAAAATACAACGGGAGCCAACGAAACATCACGAGTTGGAGCGAGCAATCTGTGAGAACTTTGACAAATTGTCACGAGCATGAATAACTGAAGTTACTCCTAGCAGCCAGAACTTAACGAGAATTTTGAAGTGAACAAAACCAATCCAAAAACGATTCAATGCTAACCTGAAAAAATGAAGGGTAAATAAAGAACACTAAGACGATTTATTTCGGTATCAAAAAAAACGAAAGCCATTTATTTTCTTTGGTACAAGTTTCTGTTTCTTGTTATTCTTCATTATTCGCTTCTTCTTATCTTGCTCTGCTTGAGCCTTTGATATACGTGGACGTGGCTGTGGACGTGGTACATTATCTCCTGATGCCGTTACATAAATATCAAGAATAGTGGAAATAACAATAACCTCTCGATAATAATAGAAAAATTGCATTAGATGATAAAAATACAAGTAAATGCATTCTCATACACTGAAAAAAAAAATTCCTCCAGAGAAGAAATTTTGTTCTTGAAAAAAAAAGCATTTGAAATATGAACGAAAAGTTTTGGTTTAAACAAAAAAGTTCTTTTTTCAAAAAAAAAAAATTTCTTAAATTGTATAAACATTATCTTGGATCATGACTGAATGTTCATAATTTAAAGAATAAATTTCTTGGGTTATGAAAATCTATATCTTGGTTCATGAACAAATGTTCATCTTTCTAGAAGTACGCTTCTTGGATTATGACAAATATGTTATAGTTCAAGACCACGCGTTCCCCTTTCAAGAACTTCGCTTCTTGGATTATGGAAGAAATGTCATAGTCCAAGACCACGTGTTCCCCTTTCTAGAACTACGCTTCTTGGATTATGAAACAAATGTTATCATTCAAGACTAAAGTGTTACAGTTTAAATCAATTTTTTTTCGATTCAATATTTATTTTTTCAAGAACCAAATCTATATACGGCTTAATTCAAGACAAATTTGTTATTGGTCAAGAAAATTTTTTTTTTCATTAATGAATTATTTTTCTTAATTTGTCTAAATTATTTTCTTATTTTTCTAAATTATTAATGAATAATTTATTTCTTAACTTTGGTTTTGACAATTATTTTTTTAGGATAAAAGATCTCGTTTCTTCAAGTAGATTAAAAAACTTCGCTCATTCATATCGCGCTTGTGGCTACGTGGGTTAAAGCATAGGTTTAGAATCGGTTAGAGTTTTAGGGGCATGAGTTCGAATACTCGGTTAGGCAGACTAAAAAAAAAAAATCTTGAAAAAAACATTTTAAATTGTAATTACGTTGAAAAAGTTTTTTTTTATTAATTTTTTTGTTTTTTTAAATTTTTTAATTATTTAAGAAAAATAATTCATCAATGAAAAAAAAATNTTTATAATTTTTTTGTTTTTTTAAATTTTTCAATTATTTAAGAAAAATAATTAATTAATGAAAAACAAATTTTCTTGACCAATAACAAATTTGTCTTGAATTAAGCCGTATATAGATTTGGTTCATGAAAAAATAAATATTGAATCGAAAAAAAATTGATTTATACTGTAACACTTTAGTCTTGAATGATAACATTTGTTTCATAATCCAAGAAGCGTAGTTCTAGAAAGGGGAACACGTGGTCTTGGACTATGACATTTCTTCCATAATCCAGGAAGCGAAGTTCTTGAAAAGGGAACGCGTGATCTTGAACCATAATATATTTGTCATAATCCAAGAAGCGTACTTCTAGAAAGATGAACATTTGTTCATGAACCAAGATATAGTTTTTCATAACCCAAGAAATTTATTTTTTAAATTATGAACATTCAGTCATGATCCAAGATAACGTTTATACAATTTAAGAAATTTTTTTTTTTAAAAGAAGAACTTTTTTGTTTAAACCAAAACTTTTCTTTCATATTTCAAATGCTTTTTTTTTTCAAAAACAAAATTCCTATTTTCAAGAAGCTTTTTTTTTGGCAATAGGAATTTTTTTTTTCAGTGTAGTATTTCTATTGTATCATTTCTTTTTCCATAAATGTTTGGACTTTTATATTCTCTTAACTTAAATTATTTCATAATCAATTAATAATTGATTTTGAACATTAACAGTATGAACTGAATATGTATCATATACTTTGTAACTTTGAAATAATAATATACACACACTAAGCTTACACGTATTCACACAAATTTATCAAGCTGCCATTTTGAAGCTATGTCAGTGTGTAACGACTGGACTCTCTCTTCAAGGGACTTAAGAATGGGAAAGCATAGCTTTTACTTACTGATTTTAGTGAGGTCTTATAAAAAGAAATGTGGAAGGAGCAGCTTCTCCATCATCAACTCTTGCCAGTCAACCAGTACTTCCCAATATATTATATATCAATGTATCAATAATAATACTTCATACTTATCGATCAATAGTATTTACCGTATATATTCAGTGAAGTACTCTCACGCGTATGAAAAGTGATGGTAATTTTATATTTTTGTATCGTTGAAGCGAAACTGTAGTGCAAAATTGATGATTCGTTTCTGAATGTCTATTAATAACCGAAAATTCTATCACTTAATAATTTTAACCATTGAAAAAACATATCACAAATCTTAAGCTGTGGAATTAACCATCGGTAAATAAACATTGATATATTTTTCTTAGCTTTTTAAACGTATCGGGTTGTATGCATTCTTCATAATTTAGATGTTTGATGGAAATATTTAAGGTCATGACCAATGTTTTCTTTCAATTTCATTAAAATAGCTGTGAGAATAGCTTCAGAAATGCAATGCCAATTTTATGAATGACACTATACACACAATATAAATTGATACTGCGAATAGTATAATCAACGCCATACATCTACTGGCACTATTCTTGTTTTTACGACCTTGATAACGACGAACACTGGCCACCTGCCTGCCTGTCGATGAATCAATCTGATAATAGTAGTAGGTGGCCTGTTGTGCTCAAGATCTCCATCGAGCTTTTTGCATTTCAATTTGTCCTTCTAACGTTTTTGCAAGATAAATAACAAATAATTGGCTCAGGGCAATTCCAAGTGCGAAACCAGCAATTTTGTATAAATTCCTTTCCGCCCAAATACGGACGATCTCGATACAGCCACTTATCCAAATTTTTTTCCCAGCTTCAGAGGGTGGTTGTTTTTGAATTTCATAACCACACATTATGTTGACTAAGCCACTCGATATGTCAGTTGTGTTAATACAACAAGAAAATGGCACTCCACAACTCTCTCGACCAGGGCTTGAACAGTTAAAGTACTCATTTTTTTGCCAATCAAGATAACCTTGCTGACTAAGACCGCAACATTCAAACTAGAAAAAAGTAAAAAATAAAATCATTCTAATATTTAATAAATAACATCAAAATAAAAATTCTCAATTTTTGTATACAAAAGTGACTCATTTTTTCTTTTTTAATAAAAAAAAAGATGTAAAATATGAAAAAAAATATAGTCAAGTGCTCCAAGTTGCACCCTAAGTGTTCCGTAGGATTTTTTTTATTTTTTTTTTTTTGCCGTTCGATTAATTTTTTTTTTTATATTTTATATATAAGCGTCATTATCATTATTATATTTTAGTTATAATTTCAAATCTATGGGCTTTATTAGATTCAGTTTTATTATTTTATCGCAGAGCCCAATTGAAGATATTGGAACCAGTTTAACCAATTCGATACCACATAAAAAATACTACTGAATAAAAAAAAAACCGAAGAACCAAAAAATTTGAAAAAAATATCATAGAGTCTACAGATGAAGCGTCGTCGATTAAGACGTTGCCGGAATCGATCGGTCAGTATTGAAAATTGGGCCCTGTGGATAAATAGACATATTAAATCTAATAAGGCCCAGAAAATAAAAAAAAATATCATGATCGTTTTTGGAAAAAAAAAAAAAACATAAATTTCATTTAACATCGACTAATTCGGTTCAGCGGTTCGAAAAATATTGAAAAAAATCAAAACGTGACACTACATATCGTTGAATAAAAAAAAAATAAACGACTAAAAAATTTGAAAAAAATATCGTGAAGTCTACAGAAAAAGCGTCGTCGATTGAGACGTTGCCGGAATTGATCGGTCAATATTCGAAATTGGGCCCTGTGGAAAAATGGGAATATAAAATCTAATGAGGCCCAGAAAGTAAAAAAAAATATCATGATCGTTTTTGGAAAAAAAAAAACATGAATTTGATTTAACATCGACTAATTCGGTTCAGCGGTTCGAAAAATATTTTGCAAAAACAAATTCTGACACTACATTTTGTTGAATAAAAAAAAAATCGAAGGACAGAAAAATTTCAAAAAAATATCGTAAAGTCTACAGATGAAGCGTCGTCGATTGGGAATTGCCGGAATTAATCGATCAATATTTGCAATTGGGCCCTGTGAAAAAAAGCCAATATTAAATTTAATAAGGCCCAAAAACTAAAAGTAAATATGATGATTGTTTTTGGAAAAAAAAAAAACATAAATTTCATTTAACATCGTCCGATTCGGTTCGGTAGTTCAAAAAGTATCTTGCAAAAACAAATTCTGACACTACATTTTGTTGAATAAAAAAAAAAATAAAGGTCCGAAAAATTTGAAAAAAATAGCGTAAAGTCTACAGATGAAGCGTCGTCGATTGAAAAATTGCCGGAATTGATCGGTCAATATTTGGAATTGGGCCCTGTGAGAAAATGAGAATATTAAATCTAATAAGGCCCAAAAATTGAAAATGAATATGATGATTGCTTTTGGGAATAAAAATGGAACATAATGGGCATCGTAAAAGCCAATTCGATCCAGAACTTTTATTTTTATCACAAAATAACAAAAAGTCACACGAAAAGTGAAAACATAAGTGTCCTACGGAACACTAAAAAAAATTGTGTGTGTTGGTAGTACGCCCGGGGTGCGTTCTTAGATAGACAGTTACGAGGTAGAGTTAGGCAGAGTTAAGTTAATACCAGACTATAACCCCGGTCGTTCTTAAATGAATGAGGTAAAGTCGTGGAGGTAAGACGTATATGTATATGTGTGTTCAAGTCCTAACCCACTAACTCTACCTCATTCATTCAAGAAAGACCGGGGTTATAGTCTGGTGTTAACTTAACTCTGCCTAACTCTTACCCGTAACTCTCTATTTAAGAACGCACCCCAGAGGAAATTGAAACTTCTTTCGCAGTTTGGTGAGTGTTTGTATCATGGAGATCGACTTACGTATAAAAGAGTGAGAGGGAAAGAGATATATACACAACAGATCTGGATATAGGGAGAAAAAAACAAAAAATCACTTTATTTTATTTTTTTTTATTTAGCAAAATTGATGGATGAAAATATTTTTTACTTGCAAAAATTATATTTCTGTAATTTCTAATGATTCATTCTCAGTCTGCTCAATCGGTATAGTAGTTATAATCGGTTCATAGTAACTGAAATATGATACGTAATTTTGAGATTGAACGTTATGCAGGTATAAAGTCCCTCAATATTTGGGTCTCCCCCTAGTCGGTCTCCATTGCCAATTTTTGTTAAAATTGTAGCAAATTGAACATTTGCTTGTCTTATAACTTGATCCAACTCATACAATTTTAGTCCTCACCATAATTTTGGCCCAACCATTGAGTTTTTTATCGGCAAATAAATTGCTGTAGCTCGAACTGGTGGCAATTGCCGCAAATCACCAATGAAAATTACATCTAGTGCTCCGAAAGCTGTTTTGAAATCACCAGTAATCTGTTGTAATCTCGTGTTGATTTTCGATAATAATTCAGCACTGATCATACTTATTTCGACAATTATGATGACTTTGACATATTTGAATAATGCACGATATTGACAAACGACTTCAAAAGATAGTGACATCAGTGTTGTAATAGATATTTTGAAAGCTGTGTGCACCGTAGTCCCATCAATTGCAACAGCTGCTCTTCCAGTAGAAGCACAAGTAATGTAAGCATTACAGTGTCCGTCGTTATCTGTGTATATATCTCCATAAGTAATTTTATGACAAATATTTTTTCACGCCCAGCTGGGCCAGTAAAAAATATTTGGAAAGCTGAATCGTTTGAAGACAGAAGATGGTCGATCACTTCCATCAGAAGTCCTCTTTGTTTTTCATTTGTTTTATGCATCAATTCATGGAATTGAATACGATCCATCAGATTCTCTTGTTTTTTTGCAGTAGGACCAAGTTTATGAAGAACTGCCAGACAAAGATCATTATTCATGTCAGCACGAGAATCATTATAAGATGCCTCAAACGGATTAGGCTCATTTACTATATTGCCCACTTCATGTGATTCGTCATCGTCCAACGATTCATCTTCCCGACATAAATTTCTACTGATTTCAATAATTTTTTTAATATCCAAGTTGACGTCAAATTCTTGACGGTTATGTAGTATCAAGTCTTCATTGGTATCGTATATTTCGATGAATTTTGACTCAGCGAGGATTTCTTCATCTTCGTTTCTAAAAGGTACATATAAAGTAACCATTTCTTTTTTATACTCATTCAAGTCATCTCATATGTCAAAATTTCTGTAACGAATTACTCTTGATTGTTTCCTTTTTATGTTAGTGCCATTATTGCGACATGTATAATTTGCAAACAAATTGTGCTAAATTTATATTTTCTAAATCTTCATGTCGTTTTTCATACTTGTTGAACCAATTTTGTTTCCAAATATTAGTTGAATCATCATCAAATTCCATACTTTCTAGTTTTTTGCTCGTTTTTTTAATTCTTTGCAGTTCAGATGGCCATACTGTTGGAATCGAAACAATGACAGCAGAGCTTTTTGACATGGGAGCTCTTAAAATATACCAGGCAGCTTCTTGACTTAGCATTTCAACACTATTGAGCATATTTAGACCAAGGTTACGTGTAATGTCAACAATATCGAACTCTGGGTGTTCGTCCACCGTCTTTAAAATTTCTCTTTGAAGATTACTAATTTCTCGGTTGCTTTTGTTGACATATTCAGATACGTAGTTGGCACAAGAGTATATACCTGTAATAAATTGTATGTCCATGTTTGATTTCATAATATTCAATATAAAAAGACTGATTTGGTTATGCCATTTTTCTGAAGGTAGATGCTTCAGAAAAACTCGAGGCCTTTTGATTCCTGCTCGAAGTATGTGGTGATACTTATCATCTGACATAATATTGTTTTAATAATAAAATTCATCAATATCAGAATAATTGGTTCTTTCAAGCTTATCCCTTATACTTTTATAATGTCTAGAATAACGACCAAATCCATCCTCTTCTTTCTGCATGGGAGATTCTAACAACGTTTCCATAACATGTAAATGTATGATGATGTGTTTGTAGATTTATATGCCCTAATGCATTATCAGCTGATACAGAAATAACTCGATCAATTAATTCTATGAAGCTTGCAGAGTCTTTACCAGCAACAAAATCTGGGGCCTCTGCGAACCAAAGTAAAGTGTGTGCATGAGGACTTCCTTTATGTTGAAATTCTATAATTAACCACATAATTTTTACCAAATGGGCCATATCTTGGTGATGATAAGACATTCATGAAAGTATCAACTGGTTTGTGAAAATAAAGAGCACAAGAAACTGAGTCTTCGTTCATGAGCGGTGCTTTATCATTATAATGTAATTGCTCAATGAATTTTTCGGTAACTAATTCAACATTATTCTTTAATTTATATATTGTTTGAAGTAAAGAAGTCCATCAAATTTCATTAGCACTGACAGTCAGAAATAATGTTGATTTGCTAACTGTCTGATCATTGCGAACAAATCTTTTTTCCGGTGAGCCCAGTACCAAGCTGAGTTAGGAATCAATCGTAAGAATTCAAGATTTGTTTTAAGAAAATTATTGATTTATTCTTCATCTTCTATTCGTTTTTTGGTAATATTGATATCTTTGCCAACGTGTTTAAAAGCAATCGTAAGACAATCACGAATCCTTAATCTCATTATTTTCATAGCCATATACAACATATGGCGTGGTGTAACACCTCGTCGATCGGAACGTCTCAACTCACTCAGAGCCATTGTGAAAGGCTTTACTTGGACTCCTTCCATGAAATTTCGAAATTGGTCAAGATAAATTGCGGGGAAAGAAAGTTCCTCAGCATGATCATCAAATAATAAGCTATGAGGAACCTGTGCTTGACCTGGTGCAAGACAGAGATATTCATTTTCATACCACATTAGCGTCCTCTCCTGGAAGGCTAACACCAGATCTTCGTGTGGAAGAACCCACACCGCCGTTTGGTCGTGTGGTTGACCACGTGTACGTCCCGGAGTTGGAAATTCCGAGACTCGACTTGGAACGTCAAGGGGGAAACCGTGCTCACGGGGAACCTCATATGATGTCACCTACGAAGGTCTTTGAATTACTAAGTCGCTGGAACGTACAGTTCTCGGGTCAACGAAGCGAAGACGTGGAATATTTCCTGTCTCGTATTGAAGACGCTCTCGAAAGAAAGGGAAAAAGACCTTGTAGAAGTATTGCGTGGATGCCTACGCGATACCACCCTATTGTGGTTCCGAGAGAAACGATTCGGTAACTGGCGTGCTGCCCGCACGGCTTTCAGAACTCGTTTCTCTGATCTCGATTTTCAAGCTACCCTAGAGATGGAGATATTATCTCGAACTCAGGGGCGGTGTAAAAATGTCTGCGAATACATTTCTAAGATGAAAGCGCTATTCGCAAAGACGCTCCCGCCATGGCCTAAGACTCGCAGAGTACAAGTACTCTATCGAAATCTGTTGCCCAAATTCCGATTGGGTCTACAGTTCGATGAATGTCTGTCTCTAGATGTGCTAGAACATAGACTGCGAAGACAGGAGAAAAACATGGAATGCTCCCGTAGTTGGCAACCTCCACGTAAACCGGAGGACTCCATGTGTCCAAGCTTGGCTTATCGAGAACCCCCTCGACTAGCCAAAGACGTACGACACAATGCCCACGCTCTCGAGGAAGATGGAATCCTCTATGACGAGGAAACTATCGATCCTGATCTCGAAATGTTGGATGCTTTGGGTCGTCCAAGGTTCCAGGGACCAAGGCATTGCTATAACTGCAAAAGCACTGAACACCAGTTCAGAGTTTGCCCAGAGCCGCCGACATTGTTCTGTTACCGGTGTGGAAAACCGGGGCTCACGTATAAAGAATGCTCCCGTTGCAACCCGGGAAACGCCAAAACGGTCGTGTAAAGCACCCTGTCGTATCGACCGTTAGTATTACCCCAAGACAGGGAGATACATTTGAATTGGCTACCCCGGAACCTAACCCTATCTGGGATAGGTTGCAAAACACTCTCGGTCCTGGTCGAAAGATTACTTTCTACCTAACGATTAATATCGGAGGACGTTCGATCGAGGCGTTAATGGATTCTGGCGCGACTCGCACCTTTGCTGGCTGCAGAGGCATCGAGTTGCTAAAGAAATCAGACATTAAGCCGGTCAGATGTCCGGGTAGAAAGGTTCTGGTTGCCAACAAACAGATAGAGGTTATTCGACAAATATCGATGACACCTATCTCGTTAGGCGGCAAGACCATTCTCGTAGAAACTCTATGGATGCCATCTTTGTCGGAAGATTTTATCATAGGGATCGATTTTCTACGAGAAGCAGGAATCGTGGTCGATTTCTTTGGGCAAGTTTGGTATTTTCGAGACCAGCCCACAGAAATGTTCTCGTTTGCTCCCGTTGAGACCGTCCATCACTTAACAGTGTGTAATGGTCTCAAGCTCCCGAAAGAAGATGAGCAGTGTCGTCTACAAGAATTGTTGGACAAGTACATTGCTCCGCCTCCTTCTTTGCTCCCGTTGTCAAAGCTCCCGGCCCATGTTATTAACGTGGGCGCTCACGATCCTATCAAACAGAGGATCCGTCCCATGTCTCACCACAAGAAAATGGCGATATGGGCGGAGACTGATAGTATGCTCTCGAATAGAATCATAGAACCATCCTCTAGCGACTGGGCCAGCCCAGTTGTCATGGTAAAGAAAAAGGATGGTACGCTAAGATTCTGCGTTGACTTTAGACAAGTCAATGCGATCACGAAAAAGGATGCCTATCCCTTACCGAATATGGCGGTCTTGCTAGATGAGTTGCGCCATGCAAACTACATCTCCACGCTCGACCTGAGTAAAGCATATTGGCAGGTAGGGCTAGCTCCTGAAAGTCGTGAAATCACGGCTTTTATTGTTCCCGGCAGAGGGCTCTTTCACTTTCGAAGGATGCCATTCGGCCTATCGAACGCTCCCGCGGCGATGCAGCGATCTCTCGACAGATTGCTGGGTCCGGAATTCTATCCTCATGTCTTTGTCTATCTGGACGATATCATCATCGTGACGAAGACATTTGAGGAACATATAGAATGGCTCACGAAAGTTCTCGTCAAATTGCGTGACGCGAATCTCACGATCAATAGAGAGAAAAGTGAGTTTTGCCGATCGCAGGTAAAGTATCTGGGATTCCAGATCAATAGTGAAGGACTCCAGGTAGACCCCGAGAAAACCTCGGCTGTGCGCAACTTTCCTGCGCCGCAGTCAACTAAAGAGGTTCGGAGGTTTCTGGGCATGGCTTCTTGGTATCGTCGGTTTATTCCTGACTTTGCTTCGATAGCCGCGCCAATCTCCAAGCTAGTGAGAAAGCAATGCAAGTGGCATTGGAACTCCGAACAGCAAGAGGCGTTCGAGATCCTGAAGTCAAAATTGACTGCAGCTCCAACACTAGCTTGTCCAGACTTTACGATCCCGTTTACACTGCAAACCGATGCAAGCAGTGTAGGTCTTGGCGCTGTACTTACACAGGTACAAGATGGCCAAGAAAGAGTTATCGCCTACGCAAGTAGAGGGTTAACTGCTCCCGAAACAAAGTATACCGTCACGGAGCAAGAATGCTTGGCAGTCGTGTGGGCTATCAAGAAATTTCGTGCATACGTGGAGGGATACAGGTTCACGGTCATCACCGATCACAGCAGTTTACGCTGGCTTCATAATTTGAAGGACCCTGGTGGTCGACTTGGTAGATGGGCTCTCGGGCTGATGGAATATGATTTTGAGATAGTACACAGGAAAGGTGCACTACATCATGTTCCGGATGCGCTCTCGCGTGCTCCCGAAGGCGGCGCTGTTCTCGCGACGATAACCACGATCACGTCTACGAAAGATCGCTGGTATATCAGACAGAGAAAGGCTATCCGTCTTGCTCCCGGTAAATACCCCAATTGGACTATTGACCATGGTCAAATGTATTTTCATCGTAGAGGACATCTAGCCTCTGCAGAGAATATAGATTTTGATGCATGGAAATTAGTTCTACCACGGGAATTACGATCACGTGCTTTGAGAGAATGCCACGATGACCCTCAGGCGGGACATCAAGGCGTACTCCGAACTTATGAACGATTGGCATTGAGATACTTTTGGCCAATGATGTATAAAACCGTGGTAAAATACGTCAGCCAATGTATCATTTGTCAACGTTGTAAAGTGGAACAAAGGGCTCCCGCGGGTTACATGAATCCCAGAAAATTCATGGGGCCTTGGTCTCGTATAACGGCGGACATTATGGGTCCGTATACGAAGAGCCAAGCCGGTCACGGATATATCTTGGTAATACAAGATACGCTCACGAAATGGGTAGAAATAGCTCCCTTGAAGAATGCGACAGGTAAGGCTATCTGTCAAGTTTTACAAGAAAGAGTTATACACCGTTGGGGTGTTCCCCATGAATTGCTCACGGACAATGGGACCGAGTTTCGAAACAAGGACCTGTTGTCGCTCTCGGAAGAAACACAGATGAAGTTATCGACTCCGCCGTATCATCCTCAGGCTAACCCCACCGAACGGGTTAATCGGAGTATCAAGATGATGGTGCGTGCGTTTCTTGATCTCGACCATAGAGAGTGGGATAAGTACATGAGTGAAATACAATTCGCTTATAATACTTCGTACCACAGTTCTCTTATGGCAACCCCGGCATTCGCAAATCTTGGACGAGAATTAGAATCGAAAGGTTCTCTCCAACGATTTGACAAAGGATCTCGAAACTGTTGAAATCGGGTCTGAAGAGTGGATTGAACACATGAGGTGTCATGACGCACTAAGGCTAGCTTTCCGGTTTGCTCTCGATGAGGCTAGTGATCGACAAGCTGAACAGTACAACCGAAAACATCGAAATGTCGAATTCGAAGTTGGTCAGTTGGTACTGGTGCGAAATCGAGAACTATCCAAAGCCCAAGCGTATCGAACGGCCGCTTTGAACAAGCCATTCATGGGGCCGTGGGTTATAACGCAGAAGCTATCGAGGACAGTCTATCGATTGTCCGATCTCGGCGGTAAGGATAGAGGTAAACTATCGGTAGTTGACCTCAAACTTTACCGTGACCCAGGGGAAGACGAGGAGATGAGAAGAGAGGAGCGACCTGAGAATTAACAATTGTTAAGTTTCGGGTCGAAACTTCCGCGGGGAACGTGGTGTAACGAGATTTGGCAGATCTCGCGCTCCCGAAAATAATTAGAGGTCTGGTCTGAGGGGTTTTATCGACTAAGACGCTAATTAATACCACCGGTTTGTGAGTGGCCTCGGTAGTGACATCCATTTTCGCCTGAATGTCAGTGTTGACTTGGTAGACATCCACCATGAGTGGATAATCCGGATTCCTACCCTGGCTACGTCAGATTCGTATCCCCTACTTCGACACTCCCACCGGAGAGTCGCATCGAGGTGTGCGCACAGATGGTCGTATGGAGTGGGTCAAACGGGAGTGGGGATAGAGAGTCCATAAAACTGGTGATCGCTGGCATCTCACTGCCAGTCGTCGGCCGGCTCTCGGAGCTGGCTGATGGCACCGGGACTGGTAACAGTCCGTGGTTGGTTTCCGATGACGCTAGCTGACTCCTTGGTGGAGTTGGCTGGTGACTTGGTGATGTCGACAGACTCCTACGGAGGAGTTAGTTGATATCATTGGTGAAGCTGGCATGACTCCTTGGTGGAGTTAGCCGACTTAGACGGTGACGTCGACTGGATCCTAGGGTGGAACTAGTTGATGTTACTGATGAGTCCAACCAAGCTCCCGATGCGTGGTGCATGCTCCCGAGGGTGATTTATGATGTCGCTACGCTGCATAGGTAGGACGTTGTATATCACTCGCTCTCTCGCTCTAGTGTGGTTACTTGCTGTCAGGGTAACCTATAATCGAGTAGTCAAATGCATAGAGTGGTCCGGCGTAAGACCAGCGTGGCTGCGGATAGACTTTATGTTCGACTACTTGGTGCACTATAGTGAGTAGGCAATAGGAGGATATTTGGTAAAACCTGCGAGGTACAAGTATCCTCGATCTCGTATTGACTCAGGTTATGCGCGTTAGTAAAACCAAAGTTAATGATCACGGTAATAACCGCCGCCGCGGGGTGAGGTTATTACGCTCCCGGTCAATACTAAAAACCATATACATTTTAGTAATGGTGCCCGAGTGACGTTTTGGAACCAATATGGTGGACCGCGCCCCTCTACCATTTCTTGCTGAACTAGTCGCTACCGAAATGGCCGTCGGCGGCCATTGCTCCCGAAACTACCCCACGGTCCGTTGGTTGCCGTTATACACCAGCTGGCTCCCTTCTGGCGGTAAGAGAGGAGGATGGTGAGAAATCCTCGTTGATCCCATAGTAACTGAAGCTTCTACTTCATCGGTGGAGAAATCAGTTACAATTTTTATATATAAGAAGATCTTTTTATTTTTCCCCGGGATGCCAGACAAAATCTGATCTGATTTGATCTGATGATTTTTCCCTGGGAAATCTAGATTATAAATTGATTTAGTTAGTTGCATCCTTCTCTTAGCAGCATTTGCCATAATTAATTAATTAAAAATGTATTGGCAAATGTTGCTAAGGAAAGGATGTAACTAAATAAATTAATTTATAATCTAAATTAATTCCACAGCAATATTTTCTATATGAAATTAAAATTATTGTGCCAAATGGCCGAAGAATTTATCTAGATTATAAATTAATTTATTTGTTTACATTCTTTCTTTAGCAACATTTGCCAATAGCTTTTCAATAAATTGATTATGGCAAAAATAGCTAAGGATGTAACCAAATAAATTAATAAGTTATCTAAAATTAATTCTTTGGCTTTTTTTGCCATAACTATTTCAATTTATTATAACAAATATTGTTGAGGATTTAATTATAACTGCTCATTATTTTATAATAAAAAAAAACAGTATATTTTTCCATTTATTATTATTTGAACACGCATTTTCACACAACAACCAAGTTGAAAAGTCGGCAGTCTCACTAGCGCCCTCATGATTAGGCGACACATACCGTCCCATCGCCAGATGCCTTCTTCTATACAAGTTCGGTCTCCTGTTCTCTAGTCTTCATGGTACGCTCGAGCGTTCGTACAGCCAACGCGGTCGTACAGCTCGAGCAGTCGTACACCCGAGCGCCACTCGGCCGACACACATTTTTTTTTCTACTACCCTTCGGAAAGAAGTTTCACTTCAAAAATATGAATAAACAAAATTGGGGGGTTTTTTTACGATAGTTTATAACTTTGATTTTGTAATTTTGAAAAAACTGCTTCATTTTTATCATTTATATTTTTTTTTATTTACATCTTTTTTTTTATTAAAAAAAAAAAAAATGAGTCACTTTTGTATATAAAAATTAAGAATTTTTATTTTGATGTTATTTCACTTCTTTTGTTTAATTAGACGCTATTCTGGGGAAAATCCTAAGTTTTCAATTATCTAACAACAATTAAAAAAATTTCTTTTGGAAATAAAAATTATTGAAATAAAGTTTAGAATATGTAGAACATAAGTGTATTTATTAAAATTCCGGTTCAGAATTTTAAACAATTGTTTTTTAAAAACAAAGAAAAGAATCTAGCGCGCAACAAGCTATCCCTGTCTACAGTAAACTAATCCAATGCGCGTATCTGTATGTGTATATGCGTATGTATTGATGTAAAGTGACATAAAGATAGGAACGATGCATGTTTGAAGAGGACGGATAAATAAACAAAGAGATTAGACCAGCAATGTTAAAGAGGAAAAGAGAACGCGACGGATTGAAGCATTTGTAAGTTTGAAAAATCTTTTTTAGTCAAAACTGTTACCTGGCATTTACGGGGTACTGTATCTATTTTATTATTCATCGGAAAAATTCAAGGATAGGCTTATTAGATGAGAAAACATTAATGATAATACGGAAAATATTTTTACTTCAAATTAAAAATTGATATTTGAGGAGTTATTAAATAAATAAAGAATTGTTACGTCACACACACGCAAACTATTTTTATAATTACCCGGTAACATCTCTCGCACTGTGAAAAAATGAGTTGAGACTCTACCGAGTCGTCCGATCTCCGAAATAGAATATAGAACGCATGGATTTTAATTTTATGGGCAATTCAAGTTCATACACGGAGAGAAATGTTTAATAAAAATTGTGGTACAATGAAAGACATCGTATATCACCTTCGAGAGCATGGACCATACATCGGGAGCTTGGCTGGACTCATCAGCGACATCAACTGGTTCCACCCCAGGAACCTGTTGATGTCACGTCTAAGTCAGCCAACTCCACCAAGGAGTCAGCCAGCTTCACCAGTGACATCAACTAGCTCCACCATAGGAGCATGTCGACGTCACCAAGAGGCCAGCTAACTCCACCAAGGAGTCAGCTAGCTCTCAGCTAGCTCTTTTCATTTGTACCTCAAAATTAAAGGGTGGAGAAAGGGTTAAAAATTGATTTTGTATCTAGATGACTCAGGATAAAAAAAAAATTGCTACAGACGCAGAATAATTTGTACTAATTTGTACCTCAAAAATAACAACAAAAAAAAAAATTATTTACTCCAAAATGTTAATTAACAATTGAATATCTGCTTTAATTATTGAGGTACATATTCCGCTCTAGCTCACGTTCTGCTCTTTAAAATAAAAAATAAATTATTTAAAAATATTTTTG